>CAEGAG010196184.1:0-123566 GCA_903067065.1 Brachyrhaphis terrabensis
GTAGAAAGTACAGATACTTACTGTAAAATGTAGTGGAGTAAAAGTCGAAAGTATCCATTATTAAATCTACTTAAGTAAAGTACAGATACAAGAAAATTGTACTTAAGTACAGTACTTCCCACCACTGGACATGTCATCTTGAAAGGCAATAAAAATAGAATAGAGGCAACAACAGGCTAGTACGGTATGCTAACGTTACATGACAAACAACGAACTGAGAACGTGCCTGGTATGTTAACATAACATATTAAGAGTTATTCAGATAACTATAGTATAAATAACATGCTAACAAGTTCACCAAACCATCCGTGTTACTCCAAATCCCTAAACGCAGTGAAATCTTCGTCCTTGAAGTCGCTTGTAAACAACTCCGCTAACTTCTTCTACCCCTCTGAAGGTAGAATAACACAGGCCTAGAGCGCCCTCTTGCGGTTTAGTGTGAAATTAACATGTGATATGACATAATAATGTGTTAATTTCCACACATAAGTCGCTCCGGAGTTTAAGTCGCACCCCCGGCCAAACTATGAAAAAAACTGCGACTTATAGTCCGGAAAATACGGTAATAGTAAATAAATAAATATTGTGAAGGGAACATTAAAAACATTTGTTAGGATTGTGTAGGAAAAACATTGATATCTTTTATAAATACAGTGTTTTGTGGTCAATATTATTTCACCATTTTATTAATGTGGGTTGCCAGTTTGGAACAGGCTTCCTATCAAGCTATAAGAATGATAGAAAACATGCTAGCAAAATGCCTCAGACCTGCAGCCTATAGGCGGTTCTAGACACAGGCTAACAGAAGTGGCCAAAGAAAAAAAAATTCACACCAATTCAAGTTGAATGTGTTCATGAGGGCAGCATGCTAGAAACAATGAAAACACCTTATTAGCATGTATGATTGTTATTATTTATTGCTTCTTTTAATAATACAAAAATACCATAAGAAGAGGTTTTTGAAGAGGCACGAAAAGTCATACTTCAACATAAACATAAAGACATCTACAAAAAAAAATGAAATAGTACAGCATTAATAATCCATCAGTTAGTAAAGGTTTCGATATTGTGAAATAATAGAAACAAAAGAAACTATTATGGATGGACTGATGTTATTTCAGAGAATTAAGAACATAATCATAACTCAACTCTATTATAGATAAATGATATAAAAACAGCATATAGCTCCTATTTCAGACTCTGGAAACATTAATAAAAATGCATCTATTATTTACAGAAAAAGGGGGAATTATTTAATACAGATTACATTCATTAAAAGTCAAATACATTTATGCTCCACTGGCTCAATGAGAAATGTTAAATATCAAATTTTAAATGTAATAATATTGCATTCTACTGTGATCATCTTCAATATGGAACATATCAAAGACAATGTCTTCTATTTCACTTTGGAGTGTTCATTTTACTGACATTTTCCATGTGACAGTAACATAACTCACACTTTTCTCCTCCTGTAACTCAGTAAAATATGATGTTCCAAAAAATAAAATATCATAAACTGTTACTGTGCGACTGAGTCTTGCAGCACTACCCCCTTAACATGATGCTGTTGCTTACAGATAATGATAATAATAATACGCACACTCTTTACATCTGAAAGCGGGAAGCTTTGCATAGGCAGCTTTTAGTACAATGATTATGACTGCAAAGAAAAGCAACAAAAACCCAGAGCAATATACACAGTTTTTTGTCTTTAGACTGTGGACAAAACCACAGAGATTACTGTGAAAAAAAAGAAAGATGCCCATTTTTATTTTATTTCACAAAGAAAATTACAAGACCAGAATAGAGCATGTGAATATCAAGGGCTGAAAAATGCCACAATCCAAATAAATAATAAATATATTCAGCAAAATGTACACATAAAAAATTTATATATAAAAATAGTTATTAAATGTATAAATAATTTAAATCAATATTAATTACAAGTATAAAGCCTATATAATTTGTTTGTTTTCATTTACTTGTTTTAAGTTTTGCATTGCAATAGAGGATGATTTTGCTACAGACAATATGATTGGTCAGCAGCTGAGTTGCTGTCCAGGTTATCCAATCAGATGATTTATTACAAGGTCGAGGAAACTGCCGAGCTGGACTCACGATAGCCAAAGAACCAAGTAATAAGTTTATAATATATAGATGCAATGACATGTTTCTGGCAGCATTACGTTTTTGTTTTTCATGGAATATTTGCATTTAATTTTTTTTACAACAGAATGATACTAAAAGCACCAGTAATATTCTTCTAGATCTAACTTTGTCATTACATTTTGCATAATTTTCTACAAATATCAACATACTGCAGAAAATGTATACATCTTTTTTTTTTTGTACAAAGTTTTTGTCTTTGTTTATTGTAAAACCTAAATATATAACAAAAGGTGATTATTAAAATTGACATATTTTCTGTTGTAGATATTTTTAGAATATTATAAGCTGTCTTTTTTCAAAAGGTCATAACATTTAGGGCTCTAAATGAGTTTATTTAGCAGGACTAGCGGCAAAAAACTGCTGTCTGGATTAATGTTGCAGACTTGTAATGGAGTACACATAAAAACATACTGAATAATTACATATAATTTTACCACAAATTAAAACCATTATTAATGCATTACTTGTCTATTTAATGTAGTTATTACAATTTTATTGAAATGATTGCATACATTAATGTTTAAAAGTTATTTATTGGATTGTGGCACTTTTGGCTCTTGATATTTGCAGAGATATATGTAATATTGCATTATCACAAGTTACTGTAACATTGCAAAACAAGCATAAAATATTCATTTACTCTGATGACTCAAATGATATAAGAAGCCATAACATCGACCACTCTGTTTGAAAACAGTGCATAACAGGCAGTGTCACAATAGTTCATTTACAGATTATGTTTAAGGCTGTGTGCGTTTGTCTTCCAGCACAAAACTGCACTTAAAATGAGATGATGAGCATGAACGCTTTGGAAAAGCAACAAAAAGAAACTTATAGACAAACTTTGTGCAAGTAAGGCTGAAAAATATAACAAGCCACAAGAGAACATTGATTTGTGCTTTATTTTTTGGTTTCGCAATAACCTGTTAGACGTTTTTGGTGAAAGAGCTGCATGCTACACACCAGATCTTTGCTATTATAAGGCAAGAGGTGCGAGTATATTGCCGGAACAGAGCGGATAAAGCTGTTTTATGGACGTGTTTAAGGAATTATTCCCTTTATTCCACTCGTTTCTCTTTTTAGAAGGTTTCTGAGGTTATACTTGTAAAGATTTTCATCAAAATAAGGTGCATGTCCCTGTGTTTTCTCAGTAATCCCTAGTGGTGCTGGTGGCAGATGTTACTGGTACAATGAGCTCCTCTGTTTACAAAGTGTTTATTGCAGGAAACCATCCAAAGCAAACACAGCAACCAGGAGCTGATGTTCCGGTCTCTATGTTTAAAGGAAAACAATGACCAGAAGATGAGATTGTAGGGGGCTGAGCGCCACCTTGCTGGAGAGTAGATGATTGCATTGATCCGTGTCCGTTTGTCTGTCTGTCTGTCTGCGGGTAGCACAGGAAGAGGAATAGACCGTCGCTTCCTGCTTCGCTCTGTTGTCTATGTTTGACCTCTGGCCTGAACCCCCGTCAGATCCTTTCTGATGATTTCATTCACTGCAAAGCAAATAAAGACAGGAAAATGTTATCTTAGGTAATTGACTTCAAAACACATCCCCTTGGACAACATAAAATGATTTCATTCTTGAAATATGCTGCCAGGCAAGTGATCCAGTCTGACGGTTCAGTTCAGACGAAACAAAAGCTGCGTTTACGTTGAGGAACCTCTGGAGGCAACCAGCTGTTGCTCAGCCGATTACAAATGCATCAACACAAGAGGAAGGGGGTTGAAATGGAAAGTTTTGTAGTGTCGCAGTTCTAAAAATAGGTCCACAACATGTGTGTGTGTGGGTGTGTTTGTGTGTGGGGGCGGGTTGATCTTGTATAAGGCACATGCCAACAAACAACTACATGTTTTTCTTGTTTCAGGGGGATTTTTTTGTGATGTATTTTTGTTGGTAAAATTAACCCACGTCTTCCACAGAAGAAAGAGAACAGGAAAGGGGAACAACCTGCAACACACCGCTCTTCCTTCCTCAGACAGTTTGCCTGCTCAGGTAGTTCTGGATTGAGCAACAAAGAATGCCAACAAGGCGTCACATGTCATCCCGTGCCGCCGTCTGTGTCGATCTCTGACGTTTCAAAGCCGTCTGTGTTTTCAGATATGTGAGACTGGTGCCAATGCTCCCAGTTTACTTTGGAAAACTCATTAGGTCAGATGAGTAATACAAGTATTTCAAAACGAGCCAAAAAGGCTTTTTGGCAGGAACTGGAGCCTTTATAAACGCATATCCTGATTTTGTAACCATAGAGATGAGCAACATTTGCACACCGGCAGCTGAATTGTTAAAATGCAGACCAGCAATTCCCATACTGAAACATGATATATGAAACATTTTCAATAGGAAAAGATTATACCGTATATACTTAATAAATCTTCATCCTCATGTGATCGAAGATGTATTAATTTATAAATTCGCAACTTTCAAGATTACCAATATTGTAAAATAAGAGACATAATTGCCATCTGCTGTAGGTATTTAACATATAAACATAGAACATTTTCAGTATGAATAGTTTGTGTAAGCTACCTACATATTCCTGTATCCAGATTTTGGATTTATGTCATAACAATATATGTCCATGTCACTTCGGAAAATATGGGATATGTTAATTTGACATATTTCATGAAGGTTTAATATGTAAACATCCATAAAATGTGTTGTTTTTCTGTTGATTGGCTCTGGTTGATAGTTCTAAAAATGTTACCAGATTTTTTTCCCCACCATTTCAACATCATGCAGCTGTGATGCACTTTTTGACTGTAATACAAATTCAATAAGGATTAAGGAAGTGATGCATAAAAAGGGATGAAGTAGTTTTTAAATCTATATTTGATATTATTATGGTACAAAATACAAACTAGCAAAAGTTCTGATCAAATAATCACTCCACTTAAATAGTTAAAATAACTGAAAACAATACTTCTCAACAAAGAGTCACTGCTGTCTTTAATTTGTTCATTAAAGGTCCAGATTATTTTAATCAACAAATGCCTCTCAAGACGCTCATGAGGACACACTTGGGTTTGTTTTAAAACGGCCCCCCAAAATGTATAAAATAATTAAATTCAATCATTTAAAATTCAGTTTCACAAACTTTAGAAAACAATTGAAAAAAGTCTATATAACCAGTTACGATTTTGTCCGCTGAAAATGTTTCTAAAATGGGAATTTTATGCTCAAAAGCAAAGCCAGAAATGCCAACACTGAAGTTATTCTTACAACTTCCACTTCTTTTACAGATTGTATAGTTATGACCTCATATTCAATAGAAAAACATAGATTTTTCCCATCTGATGTAAATTTTGGTTAAGTTAGAGATGAGTCATTTTATTAAAATTCAAAGCGATAAGAGCGCAACAGTGAGTCATTTCACTCACTGCTTTCATTAAAAAAAAATGAAAGCAGTCATTTTTTTATGCAGTATGCAAAAGTTACATACTGCAACTTTAAATAGAGTGTAGTTTGTGTGCACTCTACTTAAAGTCCTAACTTTCATATCGAAGAGGCAAAGAGTGCAACTATTAACACTCACGCAAATTAACTGTGATGTGTGACGGTGGCAGGAGAATGCTGTGAAGTTTGCATTTCATGAAACAAGTTTAATACATCAGCTCTGGGAAGGAAAATGCTGTTTCCAGTAGCTACCTACCCCTACAGAGCCCCTTATGCATATTTTAAAAATATCTAGGGTTGATTTCAGTTGGAATCAACACAACCGTAACACAGACCATTGAAGAGTAAACGTCCGCCATATAAAACTGCCAAAAACTTTCAATTTCTAGTATTTTGTCCTTTATGCTACAATTAATGTTTCTCTTTCCCCATACTTTGTGAAAGTTGAACCATTCAACCTTTACAAAATTCGGCTCATTCAGTAGATGTGTTTTTTTGCTATGTGGTATTTATCATTTTTACACTTTGAAACATTTGTTTTGTTAAACCTCTTTTCACAATTGAAATACATGATTTGAAATGGTCAAACTTTGTGGACTTTAAGGCTAACTACTTCACCCTACCTTTAGCTAGAAATGCCAATCAAACTCTAAACTGGTCACAACATTTAATAATTCAGTTTTTGAATGTTATAACTTTTTATAAAACCACTGTTTAGTTGTTTTAAGCGCTAAGACACTCCTGGCTCTGATTGGCTGTTTCTGACTGGGAGCATTTCTGCAGTACATTTCTTCAGACAGCAATAATAGCACAGAGATCGATCTTTTCAGATTATTACTCCTATTTTTCCATCACAACAGTTAACAAATATTTTTTTAAAAAACAAAAAAAAAACATATTTCTGTAAAAGTTACACACTGCAACTTCAAAGCACAAGTCTAAGTGAAGTCTGAAGTCTTTTAGACTTGGGATTTAAATACTTTGAACAGTCCAGGATCTGGTCTGAATGACTGTTAGCTTGACTTTAATATTATAATATTTAACTTTCAAAACAAACGTTGCTCTGATTGCTTATAGGTATCCAATACAAGCCCAACTCCAAATATGAAGTAAAATATAACAACAAAAATCGTCTTTTAAAAAGAAAACTAATGAAGGCTCCATTCACCAGGCTAATATTAGTCTTGCTGTCCGTCAGCATCTCCTTGGTTTGCTGATCTTTTGCAGATGGGAAACTGAACACAGGGCTCACTTTATAACACCAGCAGCATCTGAGAATCTCAGAGACTGCCGTGACAGCCAAACCGGGCGCTCTGCTGTCGTCACAACATCAGCATCCCTGTTTATTTTAGAGCAGGGTGGAATTCCCTGTGACACCCAATGCCTTAAAGGAACTTTCATCTCCGCAGCCGGGCCACAGGATTTTTTTCCTGAGTGTGAAGCGGGACTTCGAGAAGCAACAGGACCGCTGCAGACGGGCAGCACACAGTGGGGCTTTACTGGGCCTAATGAACAGTTGGCACGGACCGACTATTTGAGGGAAGCCAGAGGGAATGCTGCTCTGTTCAATAGGCGAGTGTCTGGCTCCTGGGTTATGAACCAAATAGCTGCGATGTTTACAAACCAAGGCCGGGTAGAGAAGGACACCCTGGACAGAAGCCGACTTAGTTGCTGTCTACTGCCTGGCACAAGCTGGAGTGTGTGTATGCGTGTGTGTGTGTGTGCGCAGGTTTTCAAGCTACGTGCTGCGCTATTAGTATGCGTGGCAAATTTATAGGTCAAGTATGACTCGATCAATCTGAGAAAGCTTTATGAGGCAGTGTGAAGGTGGCAGAGCGCTGAAACTAAAGGAGAGAAAAGCAGAGATAAAGGACAGTAAAACCACAAATCTGGTGTCGACATCTAAAGGGCAGAGTTTAGACCGAACGCTGCTGCTGTGTGTTTATATTCCTTCAACTGTATGGTCTGTAATAGATCTATTTAAAGAAGATTGTAGCTTTATAGGAATGCAAATGTGAAACACAGAAAAAACTTATTTTTTATAAATTTACAGTTTTAATTTTCCTCAGATTTCCTTCAGAAATATCTAAAGTTAGAATATGTTACTCATTAATAGAGGAAATTGCATTTTTAGTACAGTATTCAGACTAATCAGCTCTGATAAGCCGTGCTTTTCTTTAGCTCTCAGCAGTAGCAACTTAATTTGATTCTTTATTTTTAAAATATTTTCTATCAGAAATAAAACCTCATAAGGTGATCAACTGACATTCAACCCCCTTTCTGTCTTGTTGAACACTTGTTTCAAACTGGCACCATATAAATAAACTAGATTGAATAGATCTAAAATAATCTTAGCTATTAAAAGAGTTACAGTATATCTAATGTCTTAATAGAAGAATGAAAATATTCTTTATCGTCCCACAAAACTAAGGTGTTGAAGAAGTGGGGGCATGCATATTCACACAAAAGGTAAAATGTATATAAAAATAAGAGACTGTAGCGTAAGGACACATTTACAACATCAGAAAAAATATATTGTGCAGTTATTAAAAATTATATACCTCAGATTAGAAGCATTGAGCAGGTTCATTTCGAGAAAGAAAAATGTGCATGTATACATGTGCACATCATAACAGACTATTTACAAGAAGAGGGACATGCAAATAACAGCAGAGTCACTAAGACTCATGGTTATAAAGCTTTACAGCTACTGGGAGGAAGGATCTGTGATAGCGGCAACTTTGTACATCTAGGATGCAGCAGCTCTGTTAAAGTGAAAAATGTAATTCATTTTATTGTTTTAACTGCTATATTCTTCAATTTGAGGTTTTAATTTTGCAGCAAGATCAAAACTGGAACAAAACTGGATGAAATGCAACAATTTTGCCATTTTCCTCCACAGAATTAACAGCTAGCCCAGCTGCAATATCAATAGCAAAGTCTTAGAAGAAAATAACTTCTCACAGCAAGAAGAAAAGCTATGAAAACTAATTCACAGGATGCCTGAAAGCATGTGTGCACCGGTCGGTGAGATTGTCACCAATCTAAATCCGACTGTGATATGCAGCTGAGAAAACCGCCCAAATGGGACGGAAGTGAGGTGAGACTAATGTCGGCCCGCCGGACTGTTGCTGTGTGCTTTATCTTTCTGCCCTGATCTCCACTTGCTGGAACGATTTCAGCTGCTCCACTGCCTCCTGGCTTTATTCCACACCCACTAAACCTGTCACTCCCAGCCTTTGCAACCTGTCAATTATCCCATTTTTTTCCTGGCAATGCCAGACACCCTTGAATTAATAATGTAAAGGGAAGTCAGGCTTCTAATTGTAACAAATGCTGCTAACCATGTGGTGTGTTCTGCGAAGCAGCTGAAGGGATGGGAACCGACGCGGGGGCTGCAGGTAAAGCACCCTCTGAGTGGGAGACGTGGGGAGAAACTGGGGTTCAGAACGAAAAACCAAACTTTTTAACACTTAAGAATCACAATCAGGCTCAAAGGAGATGTGACAGTTTTTCGACCACAGTATTGTGACGATACCAGGATGTGGCAGCTCTGCTTTCTTTCTTTTTTCTCTTTCTAAAATGACTAAAGGCTGTGACACTTGTCTTGATGAGTAATGTTGACAATTTCGTTTTGGTGAAAATGTCTTTGATGGTTCTAGGATCAAACCTTGATACCTTCTGGCCAAACAGAAGGGGATTTTCCTGATTATTGTTTTTGATATTGGGAAGTCCCTCTTATCTTTCTCATTAAAGCAGCACTGACAGCACAGAGTGATAAGGTGCAGCCATCCAGCTGCTACTGGATGGCTGCACCTATATACTGTCATCCTAATGCGAGGAAGATAAGTATTTTCAGTAAATAGATTTCTAATGGGCCTATTGACATGAAATTCACACAAAATGAAACCAAATTAGTCAGAAAATCATGATTTAAGTCACAAAGTGAAACACTTGAATAAATTAACATAAAATAGAGCCATGAAAACAGATTAAATGAGTCTGCATGTAGGAAGTAGATCTAAACCCTATTAGTAGAAATTGATATAAGACAACACATTTTGATGGCGGTGGCTACTGACCCATGCATAAACATCTTAGTATTTCATTAATATGGAAATCCAGAGCAATAATAATCAGTAATAATCGGGTGCTTCTCTCCACGTTTTTGATAGAAAAGTGAAAAGATTAATCAAAAGAGCTGGTCAAGAGCAAAAGAGAGTACATCATTTTAGCTCTACATGCTAACTGCGCAAGACTCCACTCCTGAAGAAAAGACATGCTAAAGCTTTTTTAAGGCCCCATGATAAACCAATGAAATACTGGGTTTATAGGTTTGGTTCATCATTTTTTCAGAAGAAAAATTCTTACAACTCCCCTACACCAGCATCCATGACAAGGGTCATTTCCAGGCCGGAGTGTCATGGTATCCGTCTGTGTTCTAGCACATGGTTCTGGCAGACTGGAAATGGATTATTGTCCTGGGATTCGTTTTTTAACAAGACAATTATCCCAAACGGAGCCAAGGAAATTCTGAGCTGGGTTCAGAGCGAGAAAATACAGCAGCCGTAATGAACAGCCCAGACAATTGAATCCCATTACAAATATATGAAAACAACTGAAAATCTGAAGAAAGACTCAAAATAATTTTTAAAAAGTATTAAACATGTTTCAGCAAGCTTGTTTAATAATTATTTCCCTGTGTCAGACTTAATTACACAGCTTAATCTTTGTATGAGTATATTGCTGTGATCGGTACCAACGTTGATGTGTTTAATACTTATTTTTAAGAAGTAGCTTTCCAGAGTTCTCCAGGGCAGGTGTAAATGTTTTTTTGAATTTAGTCAAACGGAAGGAATTGAGGCTTCGGAAAATTAGATGGAAGGATCAAAGGGGAGACCCAGTTTTACTGTTTCTCCAACTCCTTGTTAATTCACAGGCTCACAGTTCTGTTGCTGTTTACTGTGGAGGGAAGCCCTGCAAGTCCCATCCAAAAAACACAAATTCCACTGCTGGCTTTCTTTCGTTCTTTTTTTTTTTTTTTTTTTTAATGCCGTTTCATTTTTTCCACTGAAACGCACAAATACACACAACTCCTTCCCTTTTCCTGCAAACCGCCCTCCGCCCTCCCCGCTATCTTACAGGGAACGGCCTGGATTTTGAGAGGGCAGCAGCTGCAAATAAGAATTTCTTGTGCCAGATTGGCAGAATCCTGTGGTCGGAAAAAAAGCTAATTCTCTGGTGGGCTCCCCCACAGGACAGAGGGGCGTAAGGCCAAGGAGAAATCCGGGCCAACTATAACAAACAGGGAGGCTTTCCCCAGTTCTCCCAGGCAGCACGTTCCACTGTTTGACAATGGTTGCCATGGAAGTTGTTTTTCACTTCATAACAGTGTCAACATGTCCAGGCGGTCAGCAGAGTGACACTTTTTTTCTCCCAATGTCCTCAGTCTTTGGCTAGAAAAAAAAAAGAAAAGCACATTTCCTGACCTGATGTGTGTTGGTGTCAGGTGAACCCATACAACCAGCAGAGTGATCAGTGGAGGATGGCAACCAAAAACGAAAAGTGTTACTTAAATATATTTTAGCACTTAGCATCCACAAACATCAATACAAACAGACGTTAGAATAATTTGTGGACAACAGAAAAAATATAATTTCAAGGGGGGACAAAAATGTTAAATAGTTTCAAAAAGTAAACATCTGGAAAGTGTGATTGACTCAACTTCCTGATTTAATAGATCACAGAAACAAAAAGTGTTTTGTATTGTCAGTTTTATATATTTAGATACAAATGTTTCTTTACAAAACTGCAAGATTTGTAAAGAATGGGGAGTTTTCAAGTCTTGCTAGCAAATTTGATTTAGGCATAGAGCTTAATTTGATTTGATCTAAACCATTCCATAGTAGCTCTGAACGGCCACTCAAGTTTTTTGCAGTTTTTAACTGGTTTTCTTCCTTGATTTCCTTTTGTATAATTCCATTATTCTTCCTCAACTAATTTGTCATTGGTGTTTCCCCTCTTGCATCTATCCAGAGCGCCTCCTTCTGCTCATTTATGACAGAACCTACATGGCTTGTAGCAAACTGCAGAGAGGAGTTCTTTAAACTTCTTTTTTCTGAATACAGCAATATTGCCAATTTTCTGTCAAGTTTTAGTTAAGACTTTTGCAGCTCTTCTTATGTAACCATGCAGAAGATGCTTCAACAACCCTAAGCATCTTTTTCACGAGACTGTTTTGCAAAACCAGAGTGTCTTCAGTCAGATGCCTATTTACAATCAATGTACCACAGACTGCTACAGGAGATCCTTCCTGTCCACAGCCATCAGAATGTACAACTCTTTAACGGAAAATTGAGTTGCAACATTTAATTTCCCTATTAGATTAATAAAGTATCTTTGATGTTGAAGTGAATGTTTAAAGCTTTAGATATTGTTTTATAATTCTACCCTCTATCTGCTGTGGTTTCTCATTTTGCCTGAGATTAATATGTGGTAGATGAAAAACCTAAATCCTATCAAAACACTTTCCATCTCAACTGAGTGATAAAGTAGATGGTGTGCTGCTTTTCAGAGCCTGTCACTTTACTTTCAAAGATAATGAACCTTTAACACCAAAACAAGGAAAGGCTCCACCTTCTGCCTGCTGCTGGATGTGGCCAGACATTAATTCAGTCAGAGGGAAACAGGGTTGACAAGCGTAAGTATAAACATATGACTCAAACCCGCCATTATTTCCACTTTGGATGGATTGTTTTAACAGTTTTTTTTTATTTTTTGGTTTTGTTCAGAGGATACTATGGAGCACAGATTGGAGCGACAGATGGCGCAGATACTGTAAATATCCTTGAATTGTTCTTAAGAGAACTCATATCGCCGCTTCTGGTTCTTATCATCCATTTCTTTCAGTGGCTTTGTCCGCCTGCATCACTTCACTTGAGCTACTCATTAAAACACTCACAGGGAGCAAAAGGCTGGACAATCAATCTATAACAACGTGCATCATAATCAATATCAATAAAATTTTCAATAATTTCACTGAATTCTGATTCAGAGCCGCACAGCATTCTGGGGGATGTAGGCAGATTAAAGTTGCTCAGCCTCTCACAGCCAGCTAAGCTAGGTGGGTGGCATCAACTAACTCATTCACTCTTTGGTTACCTAGCAACAACTTGTTGCGTAACTGGTGCAGGAGTTTAAGGTTTTGCCATAGTGTCTTATAACTGCTTAAAAATACACAACAACATGAAAAACTGGATGAAACAGGAAAGGTCACTCCACCAGATTGGTAGTATTTTAAATATAAAAAAAACAAAAAACTAGTCAATAATTAATGATATCAACAGACATGACACATTTTGTTTTTCCAGCAGCATTGTGCAGCCCGATAGGGAGCGTAAAAGCAATAACTTACACTCACCATCATCTAGGTAGGCCTGGTCCAAGTTCTCCTCCTTGACCGTCACTCTCCTCTGTTCGTCTTCGGTAACCTCCATCGGCTGTGTCCCGGGCGACACCCGGACCTTTTGGGGCTCCTTCTGCCCAAACGGCTGCTGCTGCTGGATGACAGTGGGACATGGCTGCTGGTGGGTCACTGCTGCCTGGGCTTGGGGGTGTCCAGGTGAGTGGGATCCAGCCTGCGGAGGGTAGTCATCGCAGAAAAGGATCTGCTGGTTATCAGGCTGAGGAGGAGGGAGAGTCTCCGCATCTCCAGCCCTGAGAAGGTGGTGGTTGGTAGGGGAGAACTGGATGATAGATGGCTGCTGGCCTGAACTGTTGGGAACTCCAGACTGAGCTGGTGAGCCTGTGTGGACCAGCACCGACCGGTGGGGGTCAGGCACGACCCCGCCGGAGTGCCACGTGCCTGGGCTGCTACTGAGGCTCTTCCCACCTCGAGAGTAGACAATAGCCGGGCTTTGCTGCTGGAAACGCGCATCTTGGTTTGGAAGGTTGGGGCTGAAACGCTGACAGGAAGCCATGCCGGACATTAGGCCATTGTCTGGGTGAAGAATGCCGCGAGGGTTGTGGTAGTAGGAGTGAGGCGATAAGCCCAAGATCTGAGGAATACCAAAACTCATATTTTGTGCTTCATATTCATCTAGAGGTTCTGTCTTTATGGCAGGAGCTGAAAAATAAAGAAAAAACAAATGAGACAATGTCTTTTATTATCTTCAAAACAAGAAAAGAACCCAAGATCCTTACATGTCAGTGGGGTGAAGGTGAAATGCTGAGGTTGACTGCGCTTCCGTTTGCCGTTAATAACATAGAAGTTCACTTTGACAGGTTGGCATATGGATGTATCCTGGTAAGATGGCACTTCCACAAACAGCATGCTCTGCAAAATAATTTTTAAATACGGTTAATGCTTTACCAACGGTAGACGAGTCTATTGGTCTCTTTCTTTAGCATAAATCCAGATGGTTCATAAATTGTGAACTATCCCTCGAAATGCCAAACATATTTAAGCTGAGCTCCAACAGAAAATGTCCAATAGGTGGAAGAATTATTTATTTAACAGATGTTTAATACGTACAGGTTGGCTCTTGTCTTTGTCCACTGTTGCTTCCATTTCCCAGAGTTGCTGGCCATCTGGGACAGAAGAGAAAGTACAAAGAGAGTTTGTTAGGTTTGTTTTCTGAAAAGTAGTTCTACAGTGGTGGAGAAAAAAGCATTTGCCTCTTTGATCACATATAAATGTTCCAGATCAAGCTAATATTACACATAAGTCACAAATAACCAAGTAAATACAAAAAATATTCAGTTTGATAAAGATATCAAAACTAACATGGCCACATTAAAAAAAAAAGGGCTCCCCTTCTTGTCATGTCATTAAATGACACATTTTTGAAAACACTTCATGCCCTAATCTATGAAAATTTAAGACAATTCCATTGACATTTTTCAGTCTGGAAATGATTACAAAGTTCTTTCCATGACTTGTGGACTCAAGTGGACCACAGTGAATTGCCAACAAATAAACAAAATATATAACAGTGGTGTTCCTCCCCAGGGTTGGTTAGTTTGCCAAATTAACTAGGTGAGGTCATAAAATAATCCAAACGACATCTAAACTCAGGTCAGATGTTTAACATTAAACGAGATGCGACAATATACATCCTTGTGGGAGGTCTGAAGTAAAAACCACGGCTGACTAAAAAGAAACACATTTCCTAAAAATAATCTAAATGACAGTCTGTGGACTGTTGAGATTAAAGTAGATTTTATGTCTTCCATAAAACTATCAGAACGTCATTCCAGGAATCAGAAATGGTGGCGATAGTTTGGGAAGGAAGAGCCTGGCCATCAGTTTGTGACCTAAAGCTCAATCTTCTACAGCTGGACAAGCATCTAAAGCACACCAGCAAATCCACCTCCAAACAACTCAAAAAGACAAAATGAAGGTTTTTCAGCATCAAAAAAATCATTGACGCTGGAAAACCCACTGATGTGGTCAAATTAAAAGTCTTCTGCAGAGAAAAATTGGCCAAAATTGCTCCACACTGAGACTAATTGCCAGTTTTTTGCAAAGATTTGATGGTAGTTGCTTCTTGCAGGGGTGGGACAACCAGTTTTTAAGTTTATGGGACAATTACTTTTTCCACAGAGGACCAAGTTGGTTTGGAAAGCTCTTTCTTTTCCCTTAATAAATAAAATCCTCCATTAAAACCTGCATATTGTTTTGGTTATATGTTAGCTTGAAGATGCAGCTTGTTCTTGTAGATAAAATATAGACGAAACCACTTCCTGTCCCACCAACCAGCACACTTAGAAGCAGAATTTGTAGGTCATCACTCATTCAGCAATCTGACTAAAGAAGATGCGTTTGTTTGCTGCCAATGTTAGGTAGCAAAAAAAGAAAAACTGCAGGTTTTAATGTAGTAACAGTTGATTTTACACAGGAGATTTAATCTGTAAAACAAGTGGTGCATTTGAGTGCAAACACACAGAAGTGTTGCAGGTTTAGGTGGGAAACCCTCAGGCTACAGATTGAAAACACATGGATTAAATGAGTCAGCAAGAGAGGGGGATTCCACACAAACTGCCAACTTTTTTTTCTTGGTCTTATTTTTTTTTTTTTATGAGAAACTTTCTCCGTTTCTTCAGCAAAATGTGATGACGCTACTGCTCTGTTGGCTTTGGGAATTGTTTGCGCTCTGTTGCAGTTCTTCTCTAAGGGAGACCCCGATCTTTCCCTCCTCCACTAACAATTACCTCTGATGGGAGGAGGGCTGATGGACCTGGAGAAAGAGACTGAGTTGCTTTGGTTTGGCTCGGGATGTAGTTATTTCCCAAATAAAGCTCTCTCCGTCCAAAGACAAGAGTCAGGGGAGCTCCAGCCAGATGCAGCTGTCACTCATTCAGAAGGATTTCACAGCTGGACTTATTCAGAACTTTGTGTCATAGAGAAGGTCTCCAAAACAAAGGTAATTCCTCTCTGAGCTTTCTCTTCTGATTTCCTCTCACAATTTCTGTGGAGTCTTGCAAAATAGCAGAAGGGATCCCCAGACAAGAGAAAAAACAGTAACTAGGACATAAGGTTTGCTGAAAAGTTACTGGATGTAAAAAAAAAAAAAAAAACATGCCACAGCAATCTGATAAACTAAAGTAATCAAAAATACAATCAGAAGTGTACGTAGACTTATCATGAGCATGGATATCACATTAACTTGGGGGTTCACTTAGGACTACTTTTTCCAGGTATGAATATACAATCTGCAATTAACTGCAAGAATGTTTTACAACAAGAAATTGTACGATTGATTAATTGCATAAAACACACCGGGCTCAAATTATGCATACACCCACCCGACATTTTGGTTCACTTTCCATTAAGAAGTTGCAACTAAACTGCATGCCTTTTCACAAGCTACTGGTATTACTTTTACTGGATATCAGAGTCCTGCAAAACTTAAAAATGTATTAAGCATAGTCAACAAAATGAATGAATGTGTAACATGTCAGCCTATTTGTCATTCACCCAATTGATTTCCAGTGGAGGAGCTTCTGATTGGAAGATGTTTCTTGGATTTCTTTCTGGGTGAAATGGTTTCCCTGGAAGCTAAGTTTGTTGGCCTAAAGGTAAAAATCAATACAGTTTGTGTCCAGGATGTGTGGGACCTGCAGCAATGTCAGCTGCCCTTTTTCTGATCCTGATCAAACTAGCATTAAGCTTCTGTGTAGATCCTGACCTTAACCAGACTGAAAATGTGTGCTTAAAATACGGAATTACATCACTAGACAACATAATTTCAATAAACTATCAGTTCTGCTTATTCTTAGCTTTCGAGCCAGGACTCTTTCAAAAGCTTGATTATGGGTACAAAAAGTTTACAATCAAAGTGCAACTTGCTTGGGTAGGGTTTAGGTTTGAGAAAGTCTGGTATAAATCCAAGATTAATTTAAACCTGCTGATCAAATTCTTAGATTTACAACTAAAACCATAGAAAATTATGTCCTTTTAAACAAGAACTTGTCAAATATATTGTAAAAAATACCAATATTAATTTGACAATCAAACAATGATCAACATATGTAAATTCCTGTTCAGACCTGCAAATTATTCTATCGTCACCTAGAGGTAAACAGACTGTGGTAAATAGAGATACAGCCCAGAGCGACGCAAGCAGAAACAAGGAAACCTAATTCTAAGCAAAGTTCAAACCATATGCTGGTGCTTGTTAGAGTAAAGGGAACAATGACATTACAACTGATGTTCGCTGCTCATAAAAACCAACTGAAATCCTTTTTATCAGAAATGAACGTGGCAGTTTTTACATGACAGAATTATGAACCGTGCAACAAAAGGCCCCTTTGAGTGATAAGATATGGAAGTCATTGAAGGGTAATAGGAAGTGAGGCTGCAGCATCATCCTCTTGATCATGCAAATAACTGATGCTATCCTTTACACAACGACGGGTATGAAAAGAAATGCAACAGCGAGGAACTTATTGCACAAACACAATGACTTGTTAATTATGCTTGCTGGTTGCGGCGTTACTGTGACACAACGTTGCGTAACTAGCACAGAGAAGGGCCGTAAAGGTTTTACAGACTCCGCCATGGAGCTGGTGTTCTCGGACACTCACCGTGACTCTTCTCCAGAAAGATGACCTTTGAGTCGGAGCTGAAGTTCTGCCCAGTCAGGATCATCTGCTGGCCGCCCAGGACGGAGCAGCTGTCCATGTCCTGCTTCTCCACCATGGGAAGCTCGTGTGCAGAACGCTGAGCTGCAGGGACACACAGAGGGGTGGTGTGGAACTTTTACTGCCTTTCCACTACAGTCACTCTCTCCAGTGGGAGGATTTCCTTTGCTTCCCTGACTTATATGATTGCATATTAAATATCATTCATGTCTGTGGACAGATCAAACATGAGAGCACATCAGAACAAAGCATTTTTATTTTATTAGTTTTGACCACACTAATATGAAGTGCATTACAAACTAATCTAAGCATCAACTATTGATTAAAATACTCTTTATAAAGTGATCTGAATGACAGTATTTTAACATGTTCAATGCTGCTTTCTCATTAGGGGACAACTACAGATTTACCCAGAAGTGGTGGTGGTTTACAATAAAGAGATTATGCTGAGTCATTCAATAATCAAAGCCATTGCTCTTACTGTTGGCAATTTAAATGAGTCAAATCACAACTTGTGCTGCTTATCAAGAGGAGTCACTACAGCTTAGATGTTAAATTGTTTTATAGGAAGGGGCTAAATAAAGTCTGATAAGTCTTTTTAAAAAGTCTAAACACGCTGCACAAAAAAACTTACCTAACTTTATATTCTGTATATTGAACCTCTAACAGTCATGGTTACCCAGTGAGGAAAAATAAATCCTTTTAACGCTATTTGTACAGTTAATGTCACAAATAGTTTGTACAACTCAAATGAAAGAGATACAAATCTTAAAAAATTAATAATCTGCAGAAGTGCATTTTGTTTGTAAGTCTGATAAATGCAAGCTAGCTATAGCTAGCTTAGTTAGGGCTAGCTTAGGTACAGCTAGATAAGTAGCAGCTATTAACTAGCTCTAGCTTCTAGTTTAGAAATTTTATATTCTTTATATTTAACCTCTGACACAGTCTTGTTGTTCAGTGAGAAAAATAAATCCTCTTAAAACTATTTCTGTAGTTAATGTAAAAATATTCTGTTCAGCTTAAATGAAAAGCAAATGTTAAAAGTTGAAAAGGCCTGTTCCCCAAGCTAATACTCTGAAGCAGTACATTTTGTTTGTGTCACTATCACTTATAGAGTACTTGATTAATCTGATGTAAAAAGATTCAGTGGCTGTAGTAGGATTTTCCTTACATTATTTAGAAAAAATCAAAATGTGCAGAGAAGCTACAAGCAATCTCAATGAACAAGGTACAAAGAAGATGGTCTGAAGTTGACAAAAAAATAATATGCAGCAAAAATAACACTGAACATCACTAAACAAACCCCACAGCAGTTGTAAAACATGGTGGTGGCAGCACTGTTTTTTTTTTTTATTCAATTATTTCAAAATGCTTGTGAGGTGAAGCAGGGTTTCGTCTTCCAGCACTACACTGAGTCCAGCCATACATTCAAATCAAAAATAGTATAGCTTCAACAGAAGAAAAACTACAATAAAAGTTTTTATTTTTTTTCTTACAGCATTACACAATTTTTAAATCCATTCAGACTTTATTACATGGCTACATACGTGATACTCTTTAAAGGAAGTTGTATTTAGCGACAACCATGTGATTTTTGAATAAATTTGTTCCCCTTACAATGTTACAAAAAAAACAAAGAAGATGACATGGGCAGGCTTGCTCTGACTCAGTGTGTTTATTTGCCGGCACAACAGATTCCGGGAGACTCATGCAGCTCCATCAGTCCTCATCTGTTTTGCAGCAAACACAGCATTGCAACAATTGTTCTACGAAATGAGACGCAAGCAGTGCAAAGAGATTTTTGAGTCATGACTTTTGTCAGTAACAGAAGCATATCGCAGGGAGTTCATTACACCTGACAAGTTGTTGATCAAAGGTGGATAAGGGGACCTTTTGTTTGAGTTGAGATTACATCCAGCACCTTAATAACTCTGTGTACACATGCATTAAAGTACCCAAACACAGACTTCAGACCTGAGTAAATACAAACAGGTACCTGCAGCCACCACCAGCTGGATGGAAGCCCTGGTTGCATAAAGAGGCGTTTTACTCTCAGGATTCTGGGCTATCAGCCCCAATCCAACTTCATCTGAATGTAGGTAATGAGGTTTACTTTAAGTTTTAGCTATACCTCACTGGGAAGGTTTTAACAACCAGCAGAAAACCCATGAAAAGTATAAATAATACATTTATTGATAACTTACAACACTCGATGGGATGCGAGGCCACTTGCAGACAGACGTCCTGACCTCCAGGCTGAAATATGTGCACGCGAAACACAAGTCGGACCCGGGTGTTTTTCCGACCGACATCCGTCTCGCCTTTCCTCAGCTCGATGTCGGCGTTCCTGAGTTTCAGGATGCCAGCGCAGTCGATTCTGTGGGAGGAAAAATGAAACAACGGCACTGTGAGCAAACCTGGGGGAGGCATTTTTATACCGATATTGTTGGGTTCATCTCACATGGCTTTCATGTTGTTCTTTGGCTCCAATGGGATCTCCAGGACTTTGGTGCCGTTGATGATCCTCTCGTAGCTGTTGGTGGTGACCGTCTTGCCGGTGATCCGGTGAACTTGATAAAAGGCGTGAGGCTTCAGGATGCGCTCATCGGCAGTACCAATAAAAATCTGGAGGCCAACTGGATCTTTGCCTCTGTAGCCGTGCAACTACAGACACAAAACAGACACAAAACACACACAGTCAGCACTGAACCATTCTTCTGTTAACTGATGAAACTTAACAGTAAGAAGAAAACATCTGGGCTTGATTGTTCTTTTCCTTCTTATAATTAGATAGCAAGCCTTTATCAATAAAGAGAAGCAGATCTGTTGTCGTGTTTGATATTAGTGACTTCTTGATGACCAATTTTGCATCAAACTGCAGCTGTCAGATGGCCTCACAATTTACAGGATAATTCTCTATACATGGTATTTTATGATTTGCTTAATAGTTGTGAGACTATAGAGTCCTGTCACTGCAAAACAAGCTCAACCATCCGTCGGCCACCATGCTTCACATTTGGTATGAGGTGACGGCTTACAACCCTTTTAAACTGATCTGAAGTTATTGCACTGTGTTAGGCTGCTATAATTCATGCTTTTACAAAGGTTTTAACTCTAATTAGGGATTTGTTAATTAATGCATTTAATCTGTACCGGATCACTACCTGTTCTTTTACCTAAATTATTCATGTTGTGATGCTTGTTAAAATGTAAGAATATCAAGATATTACACTTGCATGTGTACTTTGACTCCAACCTTACATTCAAGTTATTTACACTGGATGGCAGATGTAACAAGATCATAATCATTATCATAACCATGCTTAACTTGAAGACTTGGTAAAGTAGATAACACTGTTCTGACAAAGATGCTACTTTTAACCTGAGTATTTTCTGAGGAAACCTGCAAAAACCACAAGGTGTGAACTTGCATCAGAATGCTGTTTTTGTGCAAACTGCATAGAGCATGACCCTTGCTGCAGAATGAATGTGTGAACTAGATTCTAAATGTTGAAGAAAAGCTGCCTTACAAGAAAAATTTCATCAAACCAAAAATAAAAGTTTTATTTCAAGTTCTTAATTTTAGAAACAATCTCTCCAAACTACCATTTGCTCTGGTGGTCGTAACCATGAAACTTCAAAGAGGGGTTCAGTGTCTGCCGAAACTATGGCAACGTGAAAGCGCGCATTCCCTCCATCTCCAGGTGGACACACAACACGGCGTGCAGGAGTGGACTGCAAACACCAAGGAGGGCGTGAGGAGTCGGCCGGTTGGCATGGCAGCGGCAGGAGCAGTGAGTCACGGCAGCGAGCGAGAGGAGGAAAAGTAAAGTGGACTGCTCAGAGAAAAAGGGAGTGGAAGAGAGGTAAAGGAAAGTTTAGGCAAAGCGTACGGCCACGGATAGCCAGTTCCGGCTGTCCTGGCAAACCTGGCAGCTCTGACCTCAGGCGAGTTCTTCAGGGACTGGGCAGAAAATGGAAAAGGAGCAAAACAGTATAGAAAAGTTGCCACAGTAACGCAAAGAAGGAGGAAGCTGAAACTATTTATGGCCACTACGGCCGGTTGAAACTGTGCCACAACCAATTTGTTTTCCTTCAGCATTAGGACCATGACCGACATTAAGAAAACTTTTTCTTTCCTCTTGAACTGCAATTACCCTAACGACAGGAACTGTTTCTGTATTTTTCTTCTTTTTTTTATTTTCTCATGCCTTGACAGCTTTCCAGTACCTCAACTTTGCTTCCTAATACAAGAGCTGCACAGTAAACGAAACAGTGTGGAAGAGGAACTCAGAACTACATAAACACACATCCATGTGTGTGGTTAAAACCATGAGACGAGGATGCAACACAGACGGCTATTTTAGGCCGGAAAATAGAAAAAATAAATAAATAAATAAATAAAAAAAGAGAAATCAGGTCAGTGAGAAACACAGACTCTTGGTTCAGTCTTGAGGGTTGTCCTGAGTTGGTTACTATGTGTCATACTGTGTATCTGAGGTTAGAGTGTCCATCTATGATTTGTTTAAGGAAGTGAGAAATGGCTTCTTGTGTTTTCATACAGCTGGGCAACACTGATGCATAACGAGTTGTCACTGCAACTCGTTATGAGTTGAGTCGCACATTGCTCATACATTTCAATAAACACACAAACACACACAACATCATGAAGTAGGAAGTAACAACACACTGGATTAAAGAGTTGTGCAACTTGAAAAAAAAAGATTAAACTCCTTTAAATTTGTTCACAATTTGGCAGGTTAGAAACACAAACTTCAGTTAATTCTTTTAGATTTTAGACCAAGGAGTAACACATAGCTGCAAAGTGGAGGGAAACATTTACATTTTTTTGCATTTATACTCAGCCCTCCTGACCTGACACTTGGTAGAACCGTCTAGCTGCGGTCAAAGCGGCACATCTTCTAGAGTTTATGTGTCTACCCGCTTTCAACATTTACAGACTGAAACTTTTGCTTGTTCTTCATTTGAAATAGCTCAAGCTTAGTCAAACTGAATAAAAAACAACCGCAAACAATGAGATTTCTGATCTGGTCTTTGACTAGGCCATTTTAACACATAAATAAGCTTTGATCTAGGTAGGTCATTGCATTTCAGCTCTGGCTGTAGGTTTTGGGATAATTATCCTGCTGGAAGGTGAACCTCCTTCGAACTCTTTCCTGATGAATACAGGCATCATCACAGCATAATAGTGCCACCATGTTTAATGTTGAGCCTCGTGTGTTCAAGGTGATGTGCACTGGTACTTTTCCTGCACAGGTCGTTAAGTTTAATTTTGCTCACATCGGAACAGAACACCTTCTTCCACATGTTTGCTGTATCCTCTACTAATGGTGAACTGCAGGGAACAGAAACGTTTATGGCTTTCTTTCAACAATTCAACAATCTTGCCACTCTTGCATGGTGGCCAACCTTGTAGAGTGCATGACTAATGAAGGCAAAGTCAACAAACTCTTCCCCCTGGGATGGACCTCTGCAGCTCTTCCAGAGAGACCATGAGTCTCTTGGCTTCTTCTCCGGTGAATGCTCTCCTTGTCCAGGCTGCCAGTTTAGGTTGCCATGGTTGTGTACAAATTCAGGGGCTGCGTCCTTCGACGGTCGCATTTGAGACTCGTTACGCTACGGCGAGGATGGCTTTCCAAATTTGAAGGGTCCTCCACAAACAAAAAGACCTGAAGGTCGGGTCTGGTGTGTCCTTTGTTGCCCACCCTATCCCAAGATGCATTGAGGGCCGAATGGTAGATTTTTGTTCTTGTAAAAATGGCAGACGAAGCAGGAGATAGCACAGGTGAGGAGTACAGATTGAAATATGCAAAAGTATAGCGATACAAAAATGAAAAGCTTAACGCCATTCTGCTCTTAGACTTTTGTCATTTTTATAGATGTGTTATTTAATATAATTTTTTTGAATAATCATTTAATTCATTGATTTAACTAAAGGTTGCAGGGGGTAATATGTAAAATTATCCCTTTGTTAAAAATAAATAGGGAGTGTTGCTTTGATTCTTTGATGCATGTTTGTGAAATCTTCGAGTCTCCTATGGCAACCATTTTGGGGAGGAGGCTCCACTCTTGCTCTCACAAAGCTCCGCCCACTTCCACAAAGCCCCTCCTCTGAGCTGCAGTCCCCAAGCCGAACTTCTGTCCCACAGAGCACCCCATCCTCACTCAGCTCCTCCAGACTAGCGGCAGCAGCAAGTTGCAAACACCTGGTGGAACTTCGAATCTGCTGAGCTTATCATACAAACTTCTCAACAAAACGGAGAAAGTCGAAGAGCGTCTATAAAAGTCGAAGCTTCTTAAAGAGACAGAAGCCAATTTTAAAGTGTTACCTTGCAAAGTCAAATTTGCTTTAAATTATGTTAGATGCATACAGCATTATTATAAGAACTGGAGGTAACTTGATGGTACTTGATTGTGCTACAAAATGGGACTATGTTTCAGGAAAATACAGAATATATTGCCTCTATAATTAAAAAAATTAAACCAGCCATAAAAACACTCAGCAAGATTTTAAGCTCCATTTTTACCACCTTGTATTTAGCACCGCCATTGTTGCCAGGCAACAGGACATACACTGGGGTAGGGGCAGGAATAAATCTCAAGGCCAAACAGTCAAATTTCAAACTCCTGGTCTTTGCGGTTAACAAAAGGCCTTGAATTTGGACACACCCAATGATTTGGTATGTTTGCATTGGTTTTCACTTTCAGACAGAAGAATTAATAGTGATATTCAAGATGTTCAAAGCTTGTGATATTGCCTTAAAACCTAACCCTGGTGTAAACTTTCTCCCTGACTAGTCTGAAGAGTTCCTTGGTCTCCATGATAAGGCTTTGCTCAAAGAACTGTTTCATTTTTAAATTACAGGTTGAATCTTAAATAAAAATCCCCCAAAATAATTGTCCTTTTACTTCAAATAAGAGCACTACATAAAGCAAAATAAAAATAAAACAAAAACTTTCACTCTGAATATTTTCTGCTTAATAGAGTTGTATTGGTGTGCTCAAGCTTTGGGACATACCTGCACCACTGGATGTCCTCCTGTGGGGGCTTTAACTGCGCCCCTGCTTCCCTCTGTCTCATAGTGAGCCCTGTGGTGCGGCTTGGGCTGCACCTCAATGTGGAGCTCATACTGGTCTGTGCGACTGGGAAGGGGCCACTCCAGTGGTGGGGCTGTAGCCAATGGGAGGCTGCAAATGGACAAGGATGACTAGTTATTCATGTTGAAAGACATGAGCTTCAAAAGTTCCTGGTTTTTCACCAACTCACCTGCAGAGATTGGGAACCAGCGGCTTGGGCCAGATTGATGGGATGACATAGAAAGGCTCTGCAGCAGGTTTGGTTTTAATGTCCTGATCACAGTAGTTCCCGTCGCCGTGATTCTCTGGGATTAAAGCGTAAAGTTGGTTGGAGGTCTTGACTATTTTGGTGGGCACCAAGCCCGGCTGACTGCTGCCAAATCCATTCACGCCCTCAACAAGGCCAGCGTGTGTGAAATGAGCTCCCTTGTTGGGGTTCTCCTGGCCGCTGTGTGGGGACGGACTGCGGGACCGCTGCCCAGGCATCAGCCCCGGATTCCGGTACATTTCGTAGGTGCGCTTGCCCTGCGGGGAGGTGGAGCGCGGTCGGGGCGAGGGTGAGTGTACTCCCAGGCCTCCGTCTTCTCCGAGGCTGGTGTGAGGGGAGGTACCCGGGGAGGTGCGCGGGGAGCCGGTGTGGATGTTCTGCATGCGGGGGCAGAGATCTGCTGGATTTGGGCCGCTACTGGGAGAAACACAGGGGGACGCCCAGGGCGAGTAGCTCTCAGAGTGCCAGCTGGTGGAGGAGTTGCTGCTGGCGGGACTCAGGCACTGGGGCTCACGGTAGGCGAGGTTCTCATGGCCGGGCACAGTGAGGGTGGGCCTGGGGCTGAGGGTCAGGTGCTGGTTCGGCAGCGAGTCCCGGCCATGACTGTAGTGCTCTCGGGACGGGGTGATCTCGATCCGGGGGCTCAGGGCCAGACCTGGGGGACGGATGTTGTCCAGGTAGTTTCTGGTCTCCTGGTTTTCGTACCCTGAGAGAACTTCGGGGTTGAGGTTGGAGTATGGGGAGTTGCAGGACTTGATCCTGTACTGCTCATCCAAAGGGAAAACCTGCTCAGATTCAGGACTGAGAACCTTGTGAGTGGCAAGGCCAGGGTCATCTGGAGAAAAAAGGATCACAAAGTATTAAGAACAAGCAGAAACAAATATCAGATGAGAGCTGTACAATTTATTGAATCTTAATTTTCAATATTAAAATGTGCAATAGATAAATGCAAAATGCAAGTGGCATAGTTTTAGCTTCACCTGGTTCAATTTTTTTTTTAAATCACAAATGATCAATCATACACTAAAGGAACGCTGAGTTATTGCCTTGTAGAAAATAAAATGTTTACTTTCTTATTAAGGAACTGAAATATATGTTTAGTTGTATTTTTACTAATATTGTACAAAATAAACTTAAGCAGTTAAATGAAAAAGTTGTGCCCATTTTTTATCTGATACATAATCAGTTCCTAAAAGAATCATTAGTTGCTGCCTTAATGAGTGATGTAATGGCCTGCCTCATGGTAACTAATAAATATCATGGTGCATTCAGACTCTGCTTGCTAATAGTACATTTGGCCAGCTGATACTTAATCTTTGTGAATAAGATGCTAAATGTCAGGAAACGTGATGGGAGGATTATAGTGATGGAGAAAAACGAGAGCAGTGAGGAAGATGTAATTACATGTTTTCCAAATATTAGATATTTTCCAAAACAGACTATTTTTCTGAAAAACCAAAAAATACAATATTTCGTCCTCTCCAACTAAACAAAAAACTAAATACATGAATGTGTACTCATCAGCTGAAAGCACGAGAACTTCCTGGCATTTTCTCTCACATGGCTTCTTATCTGATCCCACATCAACAACAAATTTGCTTCCTGGTCTATTTTTATATCCTAATGAACAGACTTTACAGGCCATATGGTAATCAGACACAAGCAAAACAACTGCTGCAGAAGCAGAGGTCAGTTCAGGTCAACAAAAACCATCGGACAAACCTTGATCTCCTCCTGCAAAGTCGCTGCAAGGCGGCTCATATTCAAACAAGTACTCAAACTGCAAATCCTCATCAGGGCAATTGGCTCGACTGAGGTCTTCCTCCAGATCCTTTTCGTCGTAGAAGGTGGTCATCTGTCTGATTCTTTTGTTTTTTTTTAATTATCTACCGACTCCTCCAGGCGCAGAGCTAGGGATGTGCGTGGCTGATGCCAATTTGGCGTTTGAGCGTCAAATCCCGCATCGGGTGAGCTGGAGAAAGGTGAAGCAGCGCACAAGTTTCCTGTTTCAGTTCTCCGCGGTTATTTTCAGAAGGAAGGCGGGTCTATTTACGAACTGAGCAACAGAGTGTGAGTTTTTTTTCTTTTTTTTAAGTTTCAGTCATCACCGCGGCCCCCATCATGCCACCCCCGTCTCAGAAGATGCGCAGAGCAGCAAAGAGCAAAAGTGCAAACAGGTGTTGTGTCGCGCCGACTTCCCCCTCCCCGTCGAAATGCGCGACTATTCTGTGATTTACGGTAGCATTTAAAGAGATGGTGTATTCAAAGTAAGCCGGACATTGGGGGACTCTACATTAAAACGCCTTAAAAATGATTAAACATCGTTTCAAATATTAAAATATAATTAAATGGTATTCAGGACATCTAACGTAACACTCTTGGCTATAATATGTGATATATATCCTGTTCTAATCTTACTATAAAGGTACATTTCAAGTCTCTGATTCGTTCTTCAAAAATATTATCAAACTAAGCTCTACTTTCTCAAGCAGGAAGCTGGAAATAATTATTCATAATTTTTGTTTTTCTCCACTATTGGGTTATTAGAATGGACTTCTCACATGTTGAAGTAAAACTTCACATTTTAATCCAGATGCTGCTGCCTGGCTTCCAGCTAGATTCCCACAAGTTTTGACATATGACCTCCTGTTTATTTTGGAGTGCAAATAAATTGTATTTTATTGACTTGGAGAGCTCTTTGTATTCTATCAGAGAGCTTCTGCACTCATAGGTCCCTGGCAGAATGTGTTCCCCATACCAATGGGTTCTCATCTGACGCACATTGAGATTTCAAGTTTCACTAAATGATCAAATATATCGAAAACAGCGGTCATACTGTCTATTCAGGTCACTGTTTAAAAACAATTACACTTGAAATACTGCATAATAACTCTTAACATGTTTGTAATCTACTCTGCCTTAAGCTAAATTTTAAAACAAAGAATGGAGCATGGGCAACTATTGTTGCTATTAGCGTTGCTTTATTGATTTAGAATGGACACATATATTTTGTGCTTGAAACATAAACACTGAATATTACTGAAAATGTAATGTGATCTGCTGATTTACTTCTTATGTCATGATAGTTTTTCTTCCTAAATAAAACTTAAGCTTTGTTGGCATGGTAACTGTGCCAAAATAGAACCACATTAATCTTCATAGTACTTTTAAAAAGAAATGCAACAAAAACATTGGCTTGCTCAATTTATATGTGCTTTCATTTAATAGTAATATAGGATTTCTTAATTGGGAGTTTTCTGATAACTGATTTCATTTTTATATTTTATTTTTACAGTAAAAAGCGAATTTTTTTTAAAAGCATAGAACTGATTGATGTTTCATATTTTATTTAATTAAGCCAAACTACAGCAGTAAAACTACCTGAAAAAGATCAAGAATGTTAAAAAGCTTGATTGAGACCTTGTTGAGATTCGGTAATAAAAGTCGATCGAACCATTTTAGAGCTATTTTTAAATTGACTATGTGCAAGGTGTACTTGAATGCACCATGCCTTTGCTGCATGGAGCTATAAAGCATCGTTTAGATGCGCAAGGATTTTTACGGTAGAGTCAGGCTGGTGGGGAAAAAGGTTGAACGATTGAACTCTGCTCGACACAGAACACCAGGAAGCGAATTAACACCTCTGGTCACCAGAGGAGCGATCTGCGCCTTTTGACGCACGGCCTGGTGCTGCCCCCGGGTGTCTGACGGGCTGCAGCGGCAATCAGCGGAGCTTATCGCGTGTCATTCACCTGTTGCAAAACTAAAGTTACAACCCACTATGTTTGTGGGTTATAATTTGTGTATTACAACCCACAAACATAGTCGTAACCTTAAAACTGTTCAGTTTCGTAGCTTTTCCAAACATTAATGTCTGCGTCTGGATTGGATTTCCTAGTCCGACGATCCTTGTTGACAAAGGAGAATCTCGGGTTCTCCTCGGGGTATCCCCGGATATACGCACGACGCAACAACGCGCAGCTACACCCCTTCCACCCATGGCTACAGAGGTATGTGCTCTGTCAGCAATAACAACTATCTAGGAATATACTCATATTTAATATTCTCATTTATATTGATTTTGGTTTATATCGAAGCATTTTGTGCAAAAACAAGCGCAATTAAAAGCGAAATTTATCTCCAAAGTTAGTTAAAATCAGAAAATCTGTCTTTGAGCCATAAAAATGTTCATACAAAACAAATTCCAGTTCATCACTTCAGTCATGCTAAGCTGCATTTACAATAAAAAAAAAATCAAATTGATTGATTACCAGATAATCACAACACTTCAGCTGTACCTTGATCCATGGACCTCATCATGTGGTACTGCGCCAGCCTCCAGTTCTCTCTAAACATCTGGAGAAGAAAGCGGAAAAAAGGAACAATACAAAAAAAAAAAAAAAAAAAAAAAAGTAAAAAAGTATATATAAGCAGTAAAAATTACTCTCCTTGAAAAAGCATAGCACAGAAGACGGTCTTCGGTTAGACGTTGCGAGGAGAGAAAGAAGGGAAGAAAAATCTTCGTTTATGGTTTAAAAACTTAAAGCGGCGCAAAACTCCCTTTCAGAGTTAAAGAGCGTGCGTCCGCTTCGGCTTCAGCAGCGGTTCTGCTCTGAGGTCCCCCCTTTCCTCGAGCTCTGTGAGGATTACTTAAGCATCGAGAGCGGCTTCCTTCCTCGCTCTGGGTGTTTATAATGCTCCCATGCTGTAAAATAACGGGATTCCCTCAGTGTTTCCTCCTGTTTGTGCGCGTTTGCCATGGAAACCTGGAGCCGGTCCATGTCCGAGACTCAGGGCTTTCCTGCAAAGCCCCACACTCAGGAATCCATGACGTGTCTTGCTCCCGCGCCAAGGCATTTCTGCGGCTTCTCTCAGACAGTAGCACACAAGAACTTCATTGTAGGCGATGAAGAAATTACTGTTAGGACGCTGAAGGAAAGAGAATAAAATAGAAGTTTGATTACGGAACGTACGATATAAAATCATCACAAAGTTTTAAGAGTTCTTTTCCTTCTCTTTTTTTTCCCCTTTGTGAATGTAAAAGTCCAAATAGAACTGAAACGTTGAATAAAAGTTCGCCTGAGCAACAAGCTTTGGATTGTTTCCGTTCAAGGAAAAACTTATGGTTTTTTTCCATGACCGTGTTGGAAATCATCTTAATACTGGACTGGAATAAAACCTGAACAAGACCTGACCCCAGCCAGGAAGAGGACACATAAAAAAAAATGTTGTATAATCCGACTTTCAATGGGAATGAAGGCATTTCCGATTGTAGAAATGCCTTAGTGCTGCAAACAAACACACCTAAAGTGACATTTCTTTTCATTTTCCACCTAATCAGGTCCATAGAATCCAGAGAAACACATTATTCTGAAATTGAAGGAATATTACACATGTTTGCAAATAAAATTCTGCAATATTGTGTACATTGCATTCAGCCCCCTTTTACTTTGATACCCCAAAATAAATCAATTTTTTTTTTTTCATAAGTCATCTAATTAATAAACAACATGAACCTTTGTGTGATTTATATCTCTGTATAAATACAAATATTATTACTCTTTGAAGGCCCTGGGTTCACAAGAGAACATTATTGATGTCTATCTGTCTGTCTGTCTGTCTGTCTGTCTGTCTGTCTGTCTGTCTGTCTGTCTGTCTGAATCATTTTGCAAGGCGCTGCATGTGTCTACAAATGAACAGCTCTGGTTTTGTTTTGTTTCTGTTATTTTGAAGGGAAGGTTATCACATATTGATGTGGCTTTAGTTTTATATCCAGCTTCCAGAACAGACTATTCTAGAAAAGCAGCTAACAATGGCTCACTAACATGTGCGGGCCCAGCCTCAGCCGCACAAGCAGAACTGGAAGCAAACTCCACGTCTGTTTTGTCACAGCTTTAACCACAGCGGCTGATCCTGAATTTACGTCTGTTTTCTCAGTCCCAGGTTTTTCTGTGAGGAAGTGTGCGAACTGAAGGAAGCAATCAGAGGATCTGTGTCAGACTGAGGCAAGGATTAGTCCTAACCAGGGGAGCCTGCGTAAGATGGTGCATCGAACAGGGCTGCAGCAGTGAGCGTGTAAACCACAGGGGCCGGAGCCCGAAATGTTGGGGAGAACCTCGCAGCAGCCGAGTCTACCAGATGGAAACTCCTCGGCAGTTATAGAGCACTTATGCAACTCAAATGATGAATGAGTAAAATGATCACAGCAGCCGCTTGAGAAAGGAAAATTGCTAGTGTCCAGACGGTCGAGGTTTTCCTTTTTCAGACATCCCATGTTGGATTTTCCGTCACTGTAAAACAGCTCATCGGGGTAGACCCGTCTGGGTCAAAGCTCTGCCCCGTCTCTCTTCTCCAGGAGGAACAAGGATTGTAAATCCTATGAGTGGAAGTTTGATATGAAGACGACCCACTTTCACATGGAGAGAATTTCAAGAGGCAAAGAGAAGAGTCAACTTTTAAATGTGATGCTTTCTGGTCTAATCTTAGATTTCATTTCAGCATCAAAGAGAAAAGCCTCTTGGTATGTCTCCACAAACAGACAAAAATATTATGAATCAACGCTGACATTAACAGGAAATGACACATGTAATTAGTAAAGATTTTAAATTGAGAACAAGTGGGATCATAAAGGAACTCATTGTGTTCATTAACATCTTAAAGGGGAAGTGCATTGCAAGTTAACCAATGCTGTAAATGTTATAGTGTTTAGTATTTGCTTATATTTAACACTTGTCCACATTCAAATGAACAATAAAGACAGAAAAAAATATATCAGTAATTTGTAATCCTTAGAGCACATGTGTCAAACTCAGGGCCTGGTGGCCAAATCCAGCCTGCCAAGGCTTTTAAAATGGCCTCTAGACTCTTTAGGGACATATAACTAGAACCCTCAAGATAACAGTTGTTTAATCAATCAATCAATCAATCAATCAATCAATCAATCAATCAATCAATCAATCAATCAATCAATCAAATGAAATCTGTTTTTATCTGAATACAGCCAGATCACATCAATGTAAAAAGATGCTTGTTATATTAATGTTAAGAAGCTATTTATTCATATTTTGGCACTTTGTGGTTTTATCAATACATTTGGGGACAACCAGCCCTTTGAGAATATTCATGATCATGATATGGCTTAAAATAAAAATGAGCTTGACATCCCTGCTTCAGAGGTCATCTGTGGAGAACATGGGTCCTCTGAGGTTTCATTGTCTAGCAGTCTTACCCGATTCGGGCTGAAGTATTTTATCAGCATTTTCTCATTCCTAATTACTCAATTAAACCGCGCTGAAGTAGAAACATGTCTCAAAGTTGCAGGATATGGGCCCTTGAGAACCAGAGTTTACCACCTGTGACCTAGAATGAGCTAGTGAGAAATAAGTCAGTCAATATGTTTATGAAGCACGTTTAAGACCCCAGATGGATCAAAGTGGATGGATGGCAAATAGAAATAACAGAGGCTGACTCTTTTTCTACTGTAGGTTTTAACTTGTGTGCAGGTTAAGAACTATAGTGGAAGGAAACCCAGAATAGCCCTGAGTATCAGAAATAACCTAAGAATCAATGTTGCATAACTGTATTGAGTAGAAGTTGACAAATATGACATGTTGTTGTTTTAAATGCCTTGTTTTGTTGGCATTTAAAACAAGTGTTACATTGTCCAAATTATTTAGACATTTCTTAAATGTAATTGGTAGGGGAGCAGTATAATACAATATCATCTGCGTACAAGTGAACAATAGCACAGAAATCATCATAATAGAAGAGGTCCAAGGTCTGAACTCCCTCAGTCACACTATGACAGTCAAAAATGTTTCCAATGTGAAGCAAAATTCAAGAAACAGTGTCCTTGTTAACACAACCAAATCAGTCTGATCACATACTTCTGAATAGTTCATCAAAGGGCATTACGGTGGCAGCTTGGTCTTGCTGACATGGTTTTAGCTTGGGCGGCGGTGGCACGTAATTGTGCAATAAGGAATCTATTTCCTTCCTGCCACAAGCTGAGATCTCTGGAAAATATGTCTCTTCATTTTCCAAATTTTATAAATGCACTAATAGGTTCCACCAACATAGAAAGTGCTTGCATCCGCAGCCAAGAGTACCTTCTTTTTCATTTAGCAAGATCCAGAATGTTTGTAGGTTAGTTTCAGTGTCGCGGTACACAAAATAATAGGGTGTTCCTTGGTGGGTACAAACCCATGAAATTGAACCACCTCCACTTGTCAACACTGTTTTTTTCATTGGGTCGTATTCGGGTTTCCATTTCAGCCTTGCTGTATTTCAAAACTGCACCATCACTCTGTATGTATAATCAGCTCAGAATGGATGCACAGAGGCTATATTTGGTAGTCAAAACAAACTAAAATAACCCTATTCAGCATTTCAGCTGAAAGCAAAACTGACCCCTCCCATTACAACTATATTCATAACAACAACCGCCTGCGTTTCAGGCTCCACAATCTCAACACACCCGTGTCCTCTTTTACTCAAATCGAGTGGGAAAAAGATGGATCTAATCCAGGCCGTCTTTAAGTGCTATGGGCGGCTTTGTTAAATTGGGTTTGGAGGCATTAACTGGTATCATCTGGGATCATAGGGACAGGGAGGGAAGCACATTCCCAGTGCTTTTTTAAGACTTGTGGGTGTTAAGACAAATCAAAGCATTCCAGGCCCATTGAGCTATAAATAGAGCCAGAGGAGGGTGTGTGTTCATGCTTTGCAATGCCTTTGTGAAGGGCTTGTCACTGCTAAAATCCAGTGTTTACACAGAGCAATAAGACCGTGTAGTAAACAATTCGTTTGCAGAGGCTTGTTCGTTATTTGGTGTCGTTCCACATCTCTCTACAGCAGTTTCTGTTATGTCAAAACATCTTTCTGCATCTATGCAGGCTGTGTTGACGGGGCGTGTGGATCATGCATGTGTTCAAACCAGTGACGTGCGGTGAGGTTCATAGCTGGTGAGGCACCGACTTATTCATAATCATAATCATATTTACAAATATGTACCCCCTGCTTTGTAAACTTTATTGTTTACATGAGGAAATTCTGCACATGCGATTTTGAAGAAAAAATCAGACTTGGTTAAGCTAAATGGAAAATAGGTACATTTTAATACAAACCACAGGGTGAAAATAGCCATATAAATTAGCTTATAATTCTATATTATTTTTCCATGATGACAGATGAGGCTCTGCCTCACCTGACCGCACATTACTGGTTCAAACACGTTCCTCTCATTAGGTCCTCCTACCAGGGCTTCCCTGACCCAGGTGACCCCGTGTTTGATGGCAACCACCTTTTCAAATCTTTTGAGAATTGCATTTAAGATCAATAACTCCAATGTCTTTCAGAATGGAACACAAATGATTTTAATAAAGCAGTTGAATCATGGATGGATATTAATTACCCAAATTGGATTTTATTCTCTTTTTTTTCTTTAATTCACATAGTGTCATGTTATTCACACATCTGCCTCTAATATTTGGACAGATGTGTCCAACCCTTTGTAGGCATCAACAAGGTCCTGGCATAACACAGGCTGAGTACATATAAATCAGTTTATATGTTTCCAACTTGCAGCCAAACAAGCCTCAGCAGGATCCACTGCCATGTTTAAAAGCTGTTATCGTGTCTTGACCTCTTCAGTCATTGTTTTTATTCTCTTTCTGCAGGTTTAGAGACAGACTTCAACAGTGTTGACTGTTTCCTTTATGTTACTTTCCCACCTTTACTCTGGTCAGATCAACGTGAGCTCAGGATTAAAAATGCTTTAGGATTTTTTTCAGTGAAAACGGTGGAAGCCTTTGTTTTTAGCAACATGTTTCCATGCCATAATGCACACTGGTTGATGTGACAGTGGGTGGTGTGTTGTGAACCAGCTTCATGATAATCTGCCTCTCGTTTTTACGCCGTTCTACTGAACGTTTTCAGTAGAACGGTATGATGTTTCCAAGCTGGAAAAATAGATTCCCCTCTTAAAGTGCTGAAGATAAAATGCACCAAGATTGCGACAATTAGACTAAATATGCTACAAAACAGCCGTAATCTGCTTTTATTTGAAGTTCGAAAACCATATGCATGTAAAAGGGAAAGTAAATTGCAGAAATCACTTTGACTTGAATCAGACTGAAGGCATTGAACCACCCAGGGCTGCATAGATGCCCTCAATACAAGAAAATAAAAAACAGAATATTGATAGAGGGCAGCTCTTGATCATGGAGTGACATTCTTATTTTCATGGACTGATTTACTTCTGTTATTGATAAAAACATGCATTTCATCAGTGGAAGAAAGGGAAGCAAAGAGGACAGTCTGTAGTATTAATGAAAACAGGAAATATTTTGAGTGCATTGAAAAAAGAGGAGGTTTAATGGCTGCAAATCAAACTGAACCTCAATCCTCTCCTGGCTAAAAAAGCAATGCAAGCATCAGCACTTTTCTTTCCAACCACTTCTTCCAACAAATCATAAGTTTAATAGAGAGATTTTCTATTAACATAAAGGAATATAAGATATTAATCGTATTTTGTAATTCATAGTAAATTTAAGAAATGCGCAGCCTAAGTGTAGAAGATGATTCAGACCAAGCCTCTTGGCACCGGTGCCTCCCTCCTCTGGTGAGAGAAAGCCAAACATCCAGGCTCCTCGTTCTGCTCTACCGTCATCTGTAACTCACACCTCATCACAAACTGAAGTGGAATCAGATTAAAAGGAGCAGCTTCTGCACAAGAACTGTTATTGACATGGTGTCAGCTCAAACTCGGCTGCGGGATGCAATCATTGTGGAGAAGTTCAGAAAAGAAACATTTTCTAATATCCTTCACATAGCATGCTTCTGGCCTTATGATCTATGCCTTTAAAATACGTGGTTCTGTTTTCTAGACTCAACTGAGGTGGAATGATTACAACTGTAAAGATTTTTAGAACAAACTTTGACTTTATTGTGGATTTTCTTTAATCCACACATGTATCACTAATAGTTGGTTAAATGTTTCTTAGTAAGAAGAACCTCAAATATCTTCTGTAGTTCTAGCTGGATGGTTGAAAACTCGTCTCTTTTTCACAACAGTCATGCCAATCCTGCTCCATTTTTCTCTCATTCGTGAACAAGACCTCAACTAGTTAAAGTATGCTGTGAAGCTACTCATGGTTACCAATGGTAGGTAAATAGATCTCGGTGAGATAAGAAAATAGCATTCTCTACAAGGTTCGGATGAATGTAGAAATTTCTTACTGTAAATTCATTGTTTCAAATAAAACAGGGGTGTCCAAAGTGCGGGCTGGGGGCCATTCCAGGCCCCTGGATTGGCATTTATTTTTGTGGCCTTAAACTGCAATTCAAGATTAGTACAGATTTGTTTTGCCAAGTTCACATGTGGTTTATGCAGCTGGAGGCTTTTTAATTCTTAATGAGGATAAAATTATTGCAAATAAATAAAAAATAAGGGTTTCTACTTTCTTCTTGATTTCATTGCAAAAGAGAATCTACTCAGAAGCAGATTCCAGAGCTCTTATATCAGCTTTAACAAATGAATGAACAAATACAGCAAGATACAGTTTCAAATAAAGACTAGAACAGATCCTGGTCTAATTGCTTAGAATAGACTAAATGTAGATTTCTTTTAGTTATTTTTCCATAATTGGCTTTTATTAATGTAAACAAGCCCAATCATTCTTAAGTTTGGGATGTACAACAATTTACACACTGTAAAACAATTGAAAGCTTTATTATATTTAACAAAAATATTGCATGCTTAGTTTATTGTAAGTAAAAAAAATCAAAAAAAAATCCAATAACTCCTATAATTTAGTGTTTTGAATTGGGAAAAGTATTACAGTGTTTAGGCCCATTTTTTAGTTTTTAGCGACTTGACGATTTTGGTCCAGGTGACAAAAAGCCTTAAAAATATATACAACTTTTGAAATAATTCCTCATTTCCTACTTCGACTTGGTTCATTACATTAAATCCAACCTGAATATTGATATATCTTTTTACTTAAATATGATTTACATAAATAATTGAAAAATAAAAAGATAAATAAAATATATAAAGATAAAATCATCCACAAAAACAGCAAGAAAAAACCCCCACATTTATTAATGATCACAATATTGACATCAGCACATTTCAGTTTTTTTTGTTTTTGTTTCGTTCCCTTGAGTGCAATCCACAAAATTAAATAAAACATAAGCTTTGCATGTACAAGCAAACCATTTTTAGCATCATTAATGCTTTACACTTAAACATAAAAATATTCCAGAGAAGTTAAAAATGTGCAAACAGATTAAAGAATTCAGGTTTTAGTACAAATGATAAAAAATCCAGTCCTACAAAGCAAAACAAAGACTCAAGATGGCACAGTTTGTATAAAGTTTCATGCCTAGTTCCCTTTTTTTTTTTAAACACGCAAAATAAATACATGATGTGTGGCCAAGTTACTGATAGGTGGGAAATATTTACAGTTCATCACAACATGAGTGAAATAAATCTGAGGTGCTTCGCATCACATCAGTTTCTGTTAAAGTGCAGTATTAGTAATTATTTTTTTTACTTGATCCCTTTTGTTAATTCACAGATGTTAAAGTAGAAGAACTGCAAAAACAAAATCCTACGAAGCATTTTTTGTGCAGTTTCTAGTGTAAAAACCTTGACACTTGAAATAAGACAAAACTAACTTAGAAGTAGGTTTTCAGCAAGATATATGAGCCTGTCAAGTCAATAATTCCTTAATATTGATGAAATAATTACTAGTTCCACTGGAAGATTATTTAACATTTAACACCATGTTCTAAGTGAAATAATCTTCCAGTGGAACTAGCATTTTTTTCATCAATATTAAGGGATTGTTGACTTAAAACATGCTCATATATCTTGCTGAAAGGTTACTAGCAAGTTAGTTTTGTTTATTTCAAGTGTTCTAAAATATTTGCACTAGAAACCAGAGACAAAAAATGATTGGTGAGATTTTGTGTTTTTGCAGTGTGGGACCCCCAAGGACAGCGACTCAGTCACTGGAGTATATTTTCAGCTATGGCTTTGAGTCATCATGCAGGGCTGAGCGCGCGGCCGCAGTCGGCCCGCCACATTAGAGGTTGTGTGTAGCCCTCCGCCAGGCTGCACGTCGGCGGAGAGGCTCACCGGCGTTCGGACCACTCTCCACAAACACCAACAAGTCACGGTCCAAACAAAGACGGCGGGACGGATTTAACATCAGACACCAGAGGTCATGCTAAAAAAGGAGGCACTGCCACCTCCGTCGTGCTGAGCTGTAGCTTTGGGGGGTGACGCATCAGCGAATACACAAGTTTAATCATGTCTCAGTTTACCAAAGCCCATGCTGTAAAACTGTTTCACTTTTAGACTTTTAGACCTTGAATTACGAGTTGCTGTTTGAGGAGAACGTGAATCAACTCCTGAGAGAAATCTACGTCAATCTCACTTTTTTTTTTTTTTGTGTTGCTTAGGCAGGAATTCGGAGCCAGACGCCAACTTTTCTTGCTCCTCTCCTGGTCACATTATGAAGCAGAATGCGTCCTGTTTAGCTTTCATTTATCTCATGGTGTGTGGATGTTTCTATTTTTGTCCTGAGGGCATTTTAAAATGCAAAATTGGTCACTAATAATAAATATGAAATATGTTTCATAAAACTGGTTGAATCAGGTCAGTTTAATCTTACCGCAGGAGCTTACCACACAGAGAACCTCATCAATCAGCCATGCATCAAACACACAGAGAAATTAACACTGCTTTATCACTCTCAGTAAACTATCTGTCCCATCAGAGAGCTTTTCAGAATTTAAAAAGGAATAAATGTCTTTGGATCCCTGGCAGAGGTGAAGATGTGGGATTCCTCTTTTCAGGAAACGTGGCTGGAGAGTTTGTTCTATTTTTTTAGGAGGTCAACTTGGAGTAACTGGGTGGAGAGAAGCGTCTGCGCAGGTACTTGAGGATGTACAGAGGCAGACAGCTGACCAGCGTGATGGCGGTCACCTTCCACAGGAACGACACCGTGGTGATGAAGTACACGTCTGTTACAGAGGAAGAGTCAAAGTTAGACTGACGAAGAGCACAAGCCAGCAATTCTGAGTGGTAATGATTTCATCAATCCTCATGAAACTCAAAGTTTACATTAGACCTCTCAGTTTTTCTTTATGTTAAAACATAAAGGCAAGTATCAGGGTTTCCTCTAGTGTATTACAAGCCTGGCGGGCCACCAGGCTTTATTTGGCCCCCACCCGGCTGAGAATGTTTGCTTATCAGGTAGGCTGAGGATGTTCCTTAACAGTGACAGAAAACACAGGCTTAAGAGTCTCTTTTGTAACACAGTTGGAAGCACAATGGAAACCATGGTATGGGCAATATGTGAACACATAGGGAGACCGAAGTTTTATTCACTGGAAGTCAGTAAACACTGCCTCTATTTATCGTTCTACATGCCAACAACTTCAGCAAATAAAGTGACAGGTTATGGATAAAAGATGAAAATAGTTTGGACACTTTAATTAGGATAAAACGACTGTAATTTAGAAAAAAGGCAACTATAAACAAATATGTTTTTAGCTTTGATTTTCTCCATTATCACATTTTAGCTAAAAGTTGTTCTTTGCACTCTGACCTCATTTTCTGTCTGAACTGCTGCAAATAAAGACCACTAGTGCTTTAAAAAAATCCTGGAAACAATTAAGAGACCACTTTAAATAATACGTTTCTCTGATTTTACTTTTTATAGGTATATGCTTGAGTAAAATTAACATTATGCTTTTATTCTATGAACTACTGACAACACGCTTCTGAAATTCCAAGCATAGATTTTGCACTTATTTGCAGGAAATGAGAAATGGTCAAAATAATGAAAAAGATGCGGTGCTTTCTCAAATAATGCAAGAGAATAAGTTCATTTTCATTTAGAAACAACAATACTCTTCCTGAGTTCCAACTCAGGAAGTTTTCAGAAATCAATATTTGGTGGAATAATCATGAGGTTTTCAATGGGTTTCAGTAGCATTTTCTGTAGAAAAAAATCCCTTAAATGCATGACATATGTTTAGAACTGTGAATAAATGTTAAGAGCAATTAATAAAAAAGTAAAAACGAGTAGACAGAATAATAATGCCCAGCATGTATTGTACAGTAATTTACATTTACCACAAGGTAAAGTTCACAAATCCTTTTATACAAGCTGATCACAAGAAAAGGCCTAAAAGCAAACTGACAAAATGACATCTGGTAATGTGTTTAAGTTAGAAGTAAGTAAAGTAAGAATAGTTTGTCCACACTAAGCTCTAGGTATGTTGTGCATTTTGCCTCACTGACATTAATAAGGGCAATGAAGGTTTCAAAACATAATTATCTCAATAAGACATGCGCAACATTTACTGCTGAGCATGATCATAATTAACTAACAATAACTTCTTGTTTTTATTATTTTTCCTTGGAATCTCCCAGAGTGGGAACGACATTGACCCAGACAGCGTAATATGCAGGGAAGGGAAAGAAATATTGGAAAAAGCTCAGTTAAAATGTGTAAACTGCACATGCAACAAAACAGCATCTAAAGTCTATTTCAGTCTGACTTGAAGAGGGAAGAAAATAGAGAAGAAAAAAAAGCCCCAAAAGGGTAAACTTGACCACATGCCAGTCATGCTCCTCAGTGGTCGAGATTGCAGGCTGAAAATGGAACTCCACGCCTCACATAAAGCTGAAAATAAAAACCTGAAGAGCTTTTGGTCAGGGCATTCACTATTACAGGACGCTTAATATGGGAAAAAAGCAAAACTGGATTATTTTGTGGTGGCCAGTGTAAGTAGATGCTTAACAGTTTGGCAACAAACAACAAAATAGAGGGAGATTATTCCCAAAAATACATATATGTAAATAGTAATTTTGCTTCTGCAAATATTTTTCTTTTAAACTGATTAAAAATGTATTTATACAGCATTATTTTTTTTTTTAAAACACAGCTCAAAGGAAACCAACCAAACTGGTGGCATTTCCTCTTTGATGCTACAGAATGCCTGAGACACGCCAGGTCATATTGTCAATACATTCACCTCTAGACCTGCTAATTCCACAGTTTACTGCACACAGGAGACACGTTAAAAACCAAGCCCTCCCCCCCTCATACCGCTGCATGCTGACGTCCTATTTCAAGGCCGGCCAAAGCAGAAAAACACAATTCAGTCTGCAGTGAAATTATATTAGGCTTTTGTTTTGTTTTCTGGAACACAACGATCCATCTTTAAAGTAGATGAAATCAGGAGCGATGAGGACATAACTCACCTATGAATTCGTGCAGGAACACGAGAGAAGCAATGTAGCACGCCAAACTCAGGAGCTCGCCGACTATCATGAGCCAGTGCCACGTCTGAACGGTCAGGGCCACCATCAGCAGCTCGGTCAGAATCAGGGAGGTGAAGGAAATGGCGACAATGTGGACAAACTCGGACTCGAAGAGCAGCATGGCTCCGTACATGATGATGCTCCCTGAGGATGAGAACAGTACAGTACAAATAAAACAATGCGTTTGCTTTCTAAGTTCTGGCAATGCTGCTGCTTAATTTCCTACTCACTAAAAGGAGGGATGCATTACTACTAAAAATGAAAATTTGGGCCGATTTACAAATCTATTAGGGCTGATAACCGATATTTACCACTTAGGCGTTTTATCACCTTTGGGGGAAAAAAACGGCAAGTAACAGATAGCAACGAGATCAAAATAAATATCAGTTGCTCATATCAACCCAGCTTTATTTATCAAACCAATACCAATATGTTAAAAAAAACATGACTAAGATCAACTGATATCAATGTTAGTGCAAATATATTTTTCATTTTGTTTTTATAAAATTATGTTCCCGTCTATAGTAGAGCTTTCTGATAGGCAGACAGAAGTCCAGATCAAGCTCTACTTGAATAATTATCTGGAGCAAAAGTAGTTTTTAGGTTTCTGAACATTAAAAAATAATGTCTACATTTGCAAATTGGTTTTGTAAAAGCACTAATATGACATTTTTAAATATGTAAAACATGCCCAGCAGGAAAAGAATGAGGAAAACAGAAAATGCATTTATAATTTATTGTGCGCTGGTAACCAAAAAGCTACTTTAAAATGATCCAAACCAAAACACAAATAGTGCTGAAAAAATGTTTTCTGACATTCACTGTGTTCTATTCAAGCAATTGTAATATTTAATTCAAAATGCATAGTTCCAGTTCACTGAAAAAAAAAAAGAAAGACAATTTCTTCCCTCATTTTCAAATATATGCTTGAGGGCATTCTGTACGTTGGAAAAACCCAGGAGACAAAGTGAAAGCAACACACACAGCAATGATTTGCAAACAAGCTTAAGCCCACTGGTAAAAAGGGAACCTCCTGTTTTGTTAGAAATAGATAAAAAGTTTCAGGGTGTAGCTCATTGTGCAACGGTAAACAGCTTTTCATGGTTAATGGTGCGTGTCGGAAACTTCCCTCTGCTTTCAAAGTGCGTGGGCTGTTTAAGAGTGATGTGTGATTAAGGTAGAGCGATGCAGCAGTCTGGTAGGAACATCCTCAACCTACCTGAACTTCAACATTTTCTATTGTCTGATGTTTTTAAAACACCAAAAACCAACTGCATAAATACACAGGCACATACTCCAAGAAACCTTCCACATTTATATCATAAATTAAAATTATTCTCATCAAGATTCTGTTATAGTAACAAAACTACAGAAAAAGGGATGTTATATATATGGCTTTTATTTCATAAAATCAAAAACCTAAAAACTGCTGCATGCCAATGTGTTCATCCCTGTTTACTCTGATAGCCCTAAATACATTAACAGCAAACAACTGTATTGAGAAGTCACCTTATGGAGTCAAAGTGTGTACTTTTACACTCCAAAGAGGCATTTTTGGCCTTAGTCCAGCTAAATAGAACTTGTTTAGAGTCATAAATGTTACCTGATCTATTGTATAAAAAACAACAAAAATATCTACAACTTATAGTGAAAACACAATGAATTGTATTTTTTTTATTATTATTATTATTATTTTTTTTTTTGTTTTAATCGATGGATTCGTTTTTTTCTACGATAAATTGATAGTAATGGAAAATGTATAGAAAAAATCCCAGTTTTCAAGAAAATCACAAAAAAAAGTATTATTGGTACTTTTAGTGTTAGTCTTATGGAAATTCAATTAAACTAATTAATAAAACAGCAAAAAACTGTATTATATCATTGGACTTTCCACAAAGACTCCTAAGCAATTTTGTTAAAAATTGATTACCAGATGTTTTAAACAACGAGCCACTGCTTGCAAACCAGTAAGAACATTAATATTAACTAAAATATAATTACTTTATTTCAGTCTGTAGTCCCATGTTTCCATCATGTTAAGTTTTTCAGATTGTCTCATTGCTGAAATATGCACCACAAATAAATGTCTCTTGCCCAGTGAGGAAGAAACCCCATGAACGGAGAAAAGTTTAAAGCGGCGTTAAATTCTAAAACAAAACTCTACGCTTTGAACATCTCTGTTTGAGGCGTCCTGGAGAGTAGGGCACAACCGCAAACTAGGGAGGAGCATTTATTGCTTTGTTTATTGTCACTGAGAAAATAAAATGATCGTAATAAAACCCCCAAAACTGACTGTTTGATTCGGATCATTACCTTTGTTGTTCAACTATTGTTTTTTCACTGTTGGTTCCATTAGGGAACGGATAAACAAAATTTCTTTTTGAAAACATGCTTATTTATTAATTTGTGCTACAATTATACACACTGATGTACTTAAGTTTATTAATGGGTAAGTTTCATTGCTGGACCAATATTGGTGTCTGTGTTGGCAGTGACAGATATGTTACTAAAAAGACTGCAAGGATATTTTAATCACTTTGTTACTTTTATTGTGGCAAAATTCTAATTTCATTTATTGGAGATCTCTACAGGAAACCCAAGAGTGAAATGTACCTAGTTACATTTACCCACGTTACTGTAGTTAAGTACAACTTGTCTATACTTTGCCTTTTCTTCAAATTGTTTATAAAACCTGAGTTTTTACTTCAGTTTGATTTGAGTAAAGTATTTCACTCAGTTACATCTGAAATCATATCAGTTAATGAATAAAAATACAAAAAAAATATCATTACTCATTTGGATTGGTTAGTATCAAGAAAAAAAAAGGCGACTAAGTAAATTTTACTTCAATTAGGTATTTCTTACTTTTATTTGAGTAACTTTCCTTGTAATTAAGTAAAATGTTTGTCAAAGTAACTGTACTTTTACTCGAGTACATTATTTTTGTACTCTTTCCACGTTTGCGCAAACCAACAAAGACAAAGCCATCCTCCCCTAAACTATGAGTCAAACTCAAAGTACATATTCATATGTTAGAATGGTCCAGTCAAAGTACAGACTGAAATCAAATCAAGAATCAGTACCAATGCTTAAATATTGATGTGCAATACTGGTAGAGACACACTACAAAAGGCAATGGATCTTGTAGTTGTAATTTGAGATGCACCAATCCGATATCAATATCAGTACCATATCGTATCAATCCATCCTAAACTTCAGATATTTTTATTATATCGGAAATGGAAAAAAAAGTGGATCAGTGCATTGCTAGTTGTAGTGTGACAAAATGTAAAAAACTTCAGCGAGTATTTTTATAGGAAATCAAGTCATCAAACTATTAAATCTTACCTTGATATATACTTATAAGGACCCAAATTAGAAAAGTCTTGAAAGACAGCGGTCGGCCCTGTGTAAGTAAAAAAAGAAGAAAAAAATCCAATGTATTTCTCATTTGTTTCTGTGTCACCAATAATACAAAGTTGCATAGCAACACTTGAAGAGTGTTATTCATCAATACCTTCAACAGATCTTTATACAACTCTGGATAAAGCATGGCAACCTCCGACTTAACATCCTTATCCAATACCAGGGAAAAGACGGGGAACATGGTGTAGATGGTGGAGTAACTGCAACAGAAGATTTACGAAACATGTATCATAATTTCACTTTTTCCCTCTTCTCAGATTTCCTTTTGGGTTTAAAAAAGAGGAAATTCCAGGGAACAAAGTCAGCTAAATATTCTGTTAATAAGTCATCAGTACTCCGAGAGCTTGTGTCTCACCCAATAATCAGAAATCCCTGGTAGAGCGGGACTGAAGCAAAGTAGAAAACAGAGGAGAAAACGGCCTGCAGAAACAGAGAGAAAGCAGAAAACAAATACTCAGTTGTATTCCTTTTTATTTCACTTAATGTTTGCTAAATGGCAGTGAGTTGGGAATAGGAATGTGAGAAAATTTCCTGAGCTATTTTTAACATACAAATGAAAATAAATGTGTTTCATAACATTTAGACAGCTTTGTAAAAACTAAATCAGATGGGAGCAATGGGCATTCAGAAGCAGGTGTATGAATTTTATACCTCAGCCCACCACAGCTGCAGGGAACTAATAAACACTAACCGATTCAAGCCTCTCAGTTAAACTTGGGAGATGAATGATTCCAGTACCGAGCTGCCAACCAAACATTCAGCTTCCATCTGTGGTCGTTTTTAATCTGAGGGAGGTGGAGAAAAGCCTCCTAAAAGCCATAAAGTCCACAGTCCAGTGAGTCATGGGATGTCCCTCCAGATTGGGGGCTGAGTTTGGACTGGGACATGGGAATGCTGTCTCAGAAGGGCACCACTGCGTCCTCTGAGTCATCGTCCACCCCACCTTCCCATGACAAGCCCAGAGACATTTGCCTGTCTGTCTGTAGGTATGCAGCTTTATTTTTGGACAGGCAAGATTTCTATTTACACGCCTTGCAAAGGCCGACGCTCCATGTGAGCAACCACAAACTTTATTGTTTTCTATTGAGATTATATGTGTCAAGGCAAAGCAGGCAATTTTCAATGAGAAAAAAAAAAAGTCATACTTTGTTTTTTATATTTACAAACAGAAATCTAAAAAGTCTGGTGTGCATTTGTATTCTTTTGCCGCCTCCAAACCAGGTTTTACTTCCAGCATTGGAAATGGTCACTCGCTCAACTAGGTCTGTTAAAAAACAAACACTTGCCATTACCAGCTTGGTGTGGGTGATATGGACTTAAAGTTTTATCACGATATTTTGTGATACTACTGTGATAATGATAAAAATAACTTTAAGAACTATTTATTTACTACTTTTTTTAAAGGTATGTGTGGCTGTTTCTGCATGGCACAGCAATCATAACCCAGTTAGGACACCAGTCACATAAAAAAGTGTTAATTGAATCACTGAAATGCACACATTTAGTCATATTTTCAAATTTATTGATATTTATTGATACACCTTTATTGAACAGTGGAGAAAATAGTAAAACTAACAGTCCCAAAAATACAATTTTAGGATTTTTTTAATACATTAATTGGAATTTATCCTGACAACAATAAACCAAAATTGTATTGTGAAAAGAAAATGATATGATAAATGCCCACCACTATATCAGTCTTTTAAAATTCCACAAATTATTTTTCTACATGGCAGTCTACTGGCACTTTTTAGGAATACTCATCTGTTAAACATCTTCACTGTTAAGTGTTTACTATTTTGTAAATTGTTGTGTCTGTATGTCTACAGTGTATATTTATATGATGTGATGTTGGACATCTGTGTTTTTTTCCATGTTCTGCAAATTGAGGTCCGTTTTCTTTTCATCTTTTCCCGTTTAAAAATTTAAATAAATAAATAAATAAATTGCACCATAGTAAGCTCTATACACCTTCCTAAGAATTTAACCAGCTATCCTATACCTGCTGAGAAAAGCAGTCCCTCTCTGCCAATAATAAGTTTGACCATATGGATGAAAAAGTCCAGTATGAAACACAAAAGCCCACAACAAAAGCACAAAATCTTACCAAGTACTTTTGGTCCACTTTCTAGTGCAAATATCTTAGCACACTTTAAATAAGACAAAACTAACTTTTAAGTAATTTCTCAGCAAGTTATAGAAGCTTGTTTTAAGTCAATTTCTTAATATTGGTAAAAAAATAGTAAAAAAATAGTACCACTTCCACTGATGTCTTGTACATGTGAATTAATCTGCCAGTGAAACTAGAAGTTGTTTTTTTTTTACCTATATTAAGGAATTGTTAACTTAAAACAAGCTCCTATATCTTGCTGAAAAGTTAGTTCTGTGTTATTTCAAGTGTGATATTTGCACTAGAAACTAAACCAAAAGCACTCTGTAAGACTTTGTGTTTTTGCAGAGCATTGTTTCACATGTAGGGTAAACAGTTCAGTTTGGTCCCATTTGGCTGGAGCAGCTTCCTTCATGTTACTGTACCCACTACATGGTCTGTAAAACTGTAAATGGGACCCATTATGACTTTATGGAGTGGTGAGCGGCTGTTGTTAAAACAAAGATCAGAAGAAACCTGTACTATATTATTTCCATTTCACAAATAAGCACTTCTGTTCGTTAACCACAATAAATCAAAACCCAAAAAATAAATTACATGAAATTTGTGGTTCTAATGTGAAAAAATTCAAGGGATTGCATTTTAACCTCTGAAAACTTGTTTTCAGAGGTTAAAATGTTTTCTAGAATCCTCAGAAAAAGAACAAAAATGTTTCAATGTTTTAGCGCTACCTGCATGGTGCTGATGCACAAGCTTCTGTGGATGACAAACTGGCTGAGGGCGGCGGATCGCTTGTAGCTGTTCCGACCATGGACCATGAGGAGTCGACCCAAATGTTTGAACTGAGTCACAGAGAAGTCGGCGGCCAGAGAGGCTTGCTTTCCTTCCTGCAGAAAAAAGGGCAGAGGCCTGTGAGAATACAAAGAGTTAAAACCAGAGTTTAGATCGGGCCTAAAAAATCCAGCCCGATAGACACTGTGTCTGAGCCAATTCTGAACCGACCAATTAACTTTAACTACAGACCTGATATATTTTAATTACAATTTTACTGGTGTCGTTTTCAGACCATAATTTGAGTAATCAGTGTAACTTCTCTCATTTTTAGCTTTTGTTTAATGTCTTTCCGCTCGATCTTGTTGCTTGTTGTAACCGCAGGGTGAGTCAATTCCAAATCATCTGGGATACAATACCCAATGCTTGTTACAGTATGATTAACTTATGTACCCTACTTACTTTCTCCTATTTATCTATTGTACTTTTCCATTTAGACTATAACAAGTAAGCTGCAGTATGTAACTTTCAGAAAAAACGTTTCTCTTTTTCATATTTGTTCAAACTGTCCATGTCATGACAGCATAGTATTTGACAGATAATCTGGTTGTTTCTAACTAGAAAAAAAACAATCAGAGCCAGTAGGAGGGTCTTGGTGCAGTCAATCACCCTTTGTGTGGCGCCTTGCTCTCTGCTGCACCGCAGCTTCTTCCTGATAGCAGAGACTCTCATGAATGCTAGGCTAGTTAGCATGGGCACCAATGCACAAGGTTGATTGACAGCGTTAAGACCCTCCTCCTAGCTTTGATTGCTGTTTTTGGTGGGAGCGGTGCATTTCTTCAGACAGCAATAATAGACCAGGGACGAGATGAGATAGACCAGGCTATCCTGTGAAAAGATAGCCTATGTCCATGTGTCACAACATGGACACAGTTTTAACAAATACCAGTATGTAAAAATAATTTTTTATAAAAGTTATATTCTACATCTTTAATCAAACTTTACATCATTCATTCTCGTTTGATTTTCTCTGTGCTGTACGTGCTGAAGGCTTATTAAACACACCACAAAAGCCTAACACCGACCCAACCATCAGCAAACAAATAATTCTGGTTTGGGCCATAAAACTAATCTGTAACACAGCCAATATGACTGAACTTCAATATAATCACAGCAGAAGTTAGGAAACACAATCATCAGGATTAAAATAAATAAAAAACGGCTTGAATATCACAACATCTAATTAGTGATATCTGTAAACACTAAAACCTGATGCTTTGTTAAAAGCAGCATGTGCTTCTGCCATTTTGTAAGGATGCTGTATGATTTTGCAATGATTATTTCTTAATAATTATTGCAATTAATTTTTGAACACAAGTTCTGCTTAGAGTTTCCATCCATAGCGGATGCAGGGTCACGATCAACGAAAACTCTGGAAGAGGCTGCCGAGAGACTCCCCAAAACACTAAAACCTTCCTGTCATCTTTGCTTCCTCTGCTTGGACAATAGATCCTCATAAAGGGAATAATCTGTGTGTAAGTTCGGCCTCAACTCTCTGGATGTGGGAGATATCTTTACAGGAAGCGCGATATCTGTCGGTGCGTCACGTCAATGCGAGGAGATGAGATGGACAGAGTCTTACTTTTCCCTCCACTCCCACGCCACAGTCGGCTTCCTGGATCATGCTGACATCATTTCCTCCGTCCCCTGGGAGAGAACAAAAGTCATGGAGGTGTCAGGACTCACATCACTCACCAGAACCAACCAAGACATGCCCTGAATCTTAATTTAGCTAGATTACAAGATGGCTTGGTCACAGAAATAAAATAAATGCAAAAAAAACTCCACAAATGCGGCTTTGCAATTGTTAGAAGTGATGGTGAGGTGGTTACAGCAGTTTGTGGTTGAGACATTTAAGGTCTTGAGGTTGACAGAGATAAACTGGATGGGATCGTTATTACTCACCCACTGCGCAGGTGAGTTTGCCTGTTCGCTCCTGCAGCAGCCGGACTATCTGCGCCTTCTGAGTAGGGGTGCATCGGCAGCAAACCACAGCGGGACACTGACACGCAAGCTCCATGAACTCATACTCGTAATATTTCAGACAAACCTGCCAAAGGAAGGAAAAAAAAGCGGACAGGTGAGCACCTCATGCCACCACATTTAACTGATCTGAGCTGTGGCTCTCGGATGCCTTTACCCAAATTACAGTTAAACTCCAGCTGCGGTTTAGAAAGTGTCTATAACCACAAAGGCCACATCCAGAAAGGCTTCAGTGGATGTGATATTATCACGCATCACACTGAAAACATGTCACAGTTTCATAAAGGCAGATAAGACAGAGGGATGTGAATTAGACAGGCGAGAGCCAGCTTACTTCGAGCGAGTCCCCCGATATCACCAGAGCGCAGTCATGTTTTCTCCTGAAAGCGTTGAGCTCCAGGTGGGCTTCCCCTCTTGTCGTCACCTGTGGCAAGGCCAACCACATTTATAAATTAACGCATATGCATATGTCCTCACACACACAATGCGCATAAGAGGAAACCTAACAGAGATGGCAATCTGTGAGCGTTTGTCTGCTTGGTGCTTATCAGGCAGAAGAATGGCAGCACCTGTAGTGTATGGAAATGCCGGAGAAACTTTATAACTGACTTGGAAATTCTGCAACAAAATCTGATAGATGCAACATAAAAAAATAATATACCAAAAAGTATCTAAATGTTAAACATAGCAGAATCCCTTTTCGTGAGCAGGAATGCCAACTGAAACAAGCCATCATAACAGATCTACTTCTGCCACACAGTCCATGTCTACGTCAATCTTACCAAGCATTATTCTAGTGCAAATATCTTAGTACACTTGAAATGTGACCTAGCTAACTTAAAAGTAACTTTCAGAAGATACAGGGACTTGTTTTAAGTAAATCATTTCTTATTATTGGTGGAAAAGTACTGGTTCCACCTTCCACTAGCAGACAATTTCACTTATAACAAGCCAATTTCCCAAAATCTTACCAGGCATTTTTGTGCAGTTTCTAGTGCAAGTACCTTCAAATAAGACAAAGCTAACTAGGAGACTGTTTTAAGTCAATAATTTATTAATATTGAGAAGTACTAGTTCAATTGGCAGATTGCTTCACTTATAAAACAGGAAAAATATGAAGTCATTTGTAGGTGAAACTAGTACTTTTTAAAATCAATATTAAGGAATTATTGACTTAAAACAAGTTTGTGTATCTTGCTGAAAAGTTACTTATAAGTTAGTTTTGTCTTATTTCAAGAATACCAAGATATTTGCTCTAGAAACTGAACAAAAATGAATCGGCACAACATTGTTTTTGAAGTGAAAAATACATTATTAAGGCACATATGTATAAGTTATAGATACAATTTCATAATTTATAAGCTTAGAAGTGATCCATATTCAGAAGTTGGATGTTTGTCTAGACCAGTGTTTCCCAGCCCTGGTTCTCAAGGCACACTATCCTTCATGTTTTAGGGGTTTCCCTGCTTTAATGTGCCTGATTCAACTGATTGCAGTTCAACAAACACCTGTTAATCAGTCATCAATTGAAAGCAAGGAAATACCTAAAATATGCAGGGCAGTGAGCCATGAGGACCAGGGTCAAGAGAGAACATACCAGGGCCTGAAAACAAAGGTTTGCCTTTTAATGTGTGCAACATTTTACTTCTGCTTTTAAAAGTAAGTAAAAAATTGGGAAGAGAAAGTATGCTGTATGACAAATTCCTAAAACGACTTTGAATATAAACTCCAAAAGTGCAGCAGAAACAAGGCATGGCATTAATCTGTCAGCAGGAGCCCTGCTCTGGCATGAACATCCTTCAACTGCTGACTATTCATACGTCAATCCAGATTGGGCCATTGGTGGCCACCAGGAAGCCAATCCAGATGCATGTGTTGCAGGCCCAGTCAGCACTCCCCCATCCACTGGGACTGAGGTTTTCAACTTGTGCCAGCCATTGTTATTCTCTTCCAGTAACCACAGTTGTACGCAAGCTGTAACCTTCCCACATGGCAGGCTATCCTTCTGCTCTGGCACTGCTCCAGAGGGGAAGGCAGAGAGGGGTCTATCAAAGCTGCCCGAGAGCCTGAAACCTGCAAAACAAATTAGGAAGTGAACCCTTTGCATGTTCCCTCTGGGAGTGGTCCAGCTGGTTTCTCCTTTCTGCTTGAGGGAAGGCCTGTTTGTTCTCTGTGACAGTGGTTTTTGGATGCTTTCACTGGTGGGAGGTGATTTATTCAGCTGTGGATGCTGGCTCTAGCTCCATGGAGCGCTGCATGGGGCTCTTTGACCACTAGCTAAACTGTGTTGGTCAGAGGGAGTGGACAACGATTGGATGACGAGCGTCTAAAGAAGCTGTCAAAGCTGTCCTGACAGGAACCGCATCGCAATGTTGCTGCATATGCACTTAAGGCTGCGTCCTTGTCATGCACTTACTTGTCTGAAGATGTGGATGTCCTGGTTGCGGGTGATCAAGTGGGCGTTCTTAGCGGTGCATGTGGCAGTTTCCAGCTTGTCTCCTGTCAGCATCCAAACCTGATTAGAAACCAGAATAAACCACGTCTGAGGAAACCTGATGCTTGAACAGATCACATAATAATCACTGATACGATTAGATAAATACAAACTACAGACAGGATCAAAATATATATGTTATATAGCTTAGATTCATTATAGCTACAGCAAAAAGTGACAAAATCAGAATTTTTTGTTAAGTGTATTTAAAAAAATCTGATTACTGAAAGTTAAATCAGTTCTTCCAGTTTCTTGCCATTCTCCGATTGTGGAAGTTCATGCACAAATAAATAGATGCTCACATTTTTTCATTCTAATGCATAATTGTGCGTTCACCGCAAATTTGCCACAAACTCTGTAAAAAATCTTGGCTTTAAGTGTCTGTTAACCCCCATCTGTAGGTAGCGGTATTTCTTACTTCTACTATACTGCTGTCTCTGCCTTACTTGATGTCAAATTTATAATCTGTGAATGATATTATCTAAGGGATAAACATGTTAGTGTGTCCAATCAGTCTTTTTATTTTTTTCCCTTATCTTTTTTCCTCTATGTAGATTTTGGAAGGGATTTAAAGAAGAAAAGAGATTGCAAAATTCCTTGCAAATATTTCTAAAAAGCCCCACAATGCTTTATTCATATGACAAAGAACTATTTAGATAATGCAGTTCAAGTCTGCTGAACTTGTAATTTAGATGCTAGCGTAATATTTAAAATCAGAATTAAACCTGGATAAGCAACATTCAGCTTTTATACTCCTCTAATCTAATCTGGAACAAACTTCCATAAAACTGCAAAACTGCTGAAACCCTGAGTTTCTCAAGGAAAAATCTCCATTTGTTTAGAGCTGCTATTGTTCCATTTATAATATTAGTTGAAAGGCTTTTACTTTTAGTCTATAGTATGACTTTGTGTTCCTTTATTACGTCATTAATATTTTTGTTATTTTCATAATGTAAAGCACTGTGAATTGTCTTCTTGCTGTGTTTCAAAACTATATTTTCTTTGAATTCATTGAAATAATTCAAACTAATGGTGAAAACAATATAATTCAATTCACTGAAAATTTATGGAGGCAACCATATAAAATGCAAATCAAATGTCTGCTTCTTCACTTTTTATGGCGATGCTTTAATACCACTGTAAGCTGAAAAGCCCCACACACCCTGATGCCTGCGTTGCGGAGGATCTCCAGGGTGGGTCTAACGTCGGTCTGGAGCTGGTCCTCCACCCCGGTCAGACACAACAACTCCATCTCCATCTCCAGACTCTCGATCACCGTGGCTACTTTCAGGGAGCGGTCATGAACACTGAGTTTGGCCTGGACGTACCGCGCCTGGGGAGAAGCACAAACAATGGAGCTATCACACGTGGGTGGATATAAAAACACAAACAAACAAACAAAAAAAAAAGTGTGATTCATTGCAAGCAGTGAGAAGAGCATAATATTGTTACAGACAAAGAAAAGGAAGAGGAAATGTTAGTCTGTAACAAAAAGGGTTCAAAAAAATGAAGAGAAAAATAAACTATCACTACGACGACAGATAACTTAGTCAGATGACATTATACATGTCCAAGTAGAGAAGTCAAGATAATTGATGTCTTTACTTAGTCTATACAAAAAAAATTACTTTGAAGATACTTGTTTGCATCAAAACCATAATAAATTGAACTATTTTGATTTTCCCACATTGCCAACCAACACAGCAAAGTTTCAGACACACACACACATACACACTTTGCCCCCTCCCTCCCTTGCAGGGGCCCACCTCAACAATCTTGGCTGAGAATCAAAACAGTAGCTGCCACTATAAGGTTAAAACTCTACTAACATTGTAAGTGTGTTTGGAGAGGAGCCACTGGGACCCTCTTTAGTTTTGCCAATGAGGTGGAGAAACAGGAAAAGTCAGGAGATGTCGATAAGCTTTGATGCTATCAGCATCACAGACCAGCAGGAAAAAAAAAGAACAACCCTGGATTTGATGTTTGAGAGAGAATTAAAAAGAAGAGTAAACATGCCAGATATACAAAAGGAAGGGAAAAGGACACATGGTTGGATGGATGGACGGACATAGGGAAGGATGAACTGACTGACAAAGGGATGGGTGGACATATAGACGGTCGGACGATTGAACAAACAGATAATCTGTTTGATTGCTGTAGATAATCTGCAGCAATCAGATTATCTATCTATCTATCTTTGGACCGATAGATAGATGGCTTGAACAGAGGGACAGACAGACAAAGGGAAGGCTGGATAGATAGACAAAGAGAAGGATGGACAGATGAGTAGATGGACAGACAGACTGTCCATCCATCCATAGATGGATGGACAGATAAAGTGATGGATGAATGATAGACAAATGGATGATGAATGAAGAAAGGAATAGACAAATGCATGGATGGATGGACCAACAAAGGGATAGATGGATGACTGAATGTAGTGCAAAGTGCTTTGGAGTCCTAAAACGCTTTACAAGTACAGGCTATCTACCATTTAAATGTAGTAGGGAATTAATTCTATACATGAATCTGATTCAAATTTAGAGAATCCTTTAATAAAATTTCAAACTTTTCCAGACAGAACAGGAACCCCACTATTATATGTGTGTGTGTGTGCAAACTGACCCCCATTCTTTAATGCTAATAGCAAACATATTTACAGCACAAATGTAAATTTTTGAACTTGCTGTCGCATAAGTGTGAAAACTGCAGCGCTCCAAATCCATACACTCGGAGCAGACATGATCAATCGGTCAACGCCCATCTTTAACGCTCCAGCTCCAGGGCAAATTGCAAGAGAAATAAAGCAAAAACAATCTGGCCATGACTCATAGAGGAACACAAACTCTGTGTGTGACTCAGATGGTGACTCACTGCTGCCCACCAGCTCTGCTCACTCAATTATACTCTTCAGAAATGCGCCTGGGGCTAACGACTGCAGGGGAGAAGGCCTGGCCCTGCCCTGCTGAAACAATGAGAGGGGTTTTGTGTATGTGTGTGTGTGTGTGCTTGTGTGGGAGGACGGGGTGGATGCGGCTCCAATAGGGGTCAGAGGTTAGTCTGATTACCAAATAACACACTTTGACATTTAGAGGCTTTACTTGTCAGGGCAAAATATCTATCTGTATCTGTAGTGTCCGTCAGCTGATGTGCCCGGAGCACTGAAGTTTTCTGAAGCACTGACTTAAAGCTCTGCAGGCTTCCTTCGACTTGGGTCAAACAAATCCTTCGTCTTTTAGCAGAAAGTTCCTCTGAGACCCAACCCCTGGCTCTGCCTCGCTGTGGTTTAATCTTATAAGTGTATGCTTACCTCAAAATCCTGATACTGTTCCTCCGTCAGCGACTTCTTGGAGACCACAAGGACCCTCAGGCCTTCCCTCGCCATGTTTCCACACTAGAAAATGCAGAAGAGAACATTTGGGCTCAGCAACTTACAAAGCCTCTCTCAGTGTAAGAGTACTTTCTAGCAAAAATAACACCATGTCTGTCATGAATACTCGAAAAATAAAAAGGACATTTACCTCCTCTTCCAGCCAGTCGTTGTACTGCACGATGCCTGCCATCACCACATCAGCACCCTTCATGTAGAAAGTTATCTCTCCTGTCGATTCGTCCTGAAATCCAGCGGATAAAGACTTGATTTTTGCAGGACACGTTTTCCTGAGCAACGTGAGCTCTGTAAGTCTGTGTTGTTTGGAAATGCAGGATGTATTTGGTAATTGTGATGGATTTAATGTCACTTTTATCAGGAAATCAAGTCAAGTTTAAAACTCTCAGGCTTCCTGAGTGAGATATCAGCCAACAAAAATGATGTTAGTCACCAGAGTGAGTCACAGGACAAAAGGTGAAGATTTTCTCAGACAAAACACTTCTGTTATTCTGTTTTCATATTCTGGCCCTGTGTCAAGAAGCAATTAGCTTCAAAACAACAGCCAACAACCTACTATTTTGACATCAAAAATAATAATAAAAAAGCCAATAGATCTGTCATCTATTAGGTTTTTTATTTGCAGACAGAAGAAGAAATTGAATCTTTAGTTTGTAACAATATTTTTCTAAAGGGCAGGGTGTCCCAACTGCTTTGAAAATTAGGGAGAGGGCAAAGGGAAAACTAGAGGGTTTTGAAAGCAATCCCTTGGAAATATAATTAGGATGTGGACTAGTAAAGAGACACTCACAAATGTACATATTTTTGAGTTTCTCATTTTTCATAGCCACAGTAATGTCTAGTGCAGACGGGGTCTGCAGTCTGTGGCTCTTAAAACTTGATTTAGAAACCTGTTTCTAATCATAAAAGCAACAATAAAGGTTCCTTTTAGCTATTTGTCTGTATCTTTTGGCCAAATTAATTTTTACATATTAACATGTGAGTCTGTTCCAGTGGCGTGCATCACCAGGGGCTCTTAGTGTGCACACACACATAAACTCATGTGTACCATGCAGGGCCAGGCTGATAGAAAGCTTTAGTATTCTGGGGTTTTCTTCTTGTAAAAGGCAAATGTTTCTATTTTTCTAAAGATAAATTTTTTTTAAAGATTCTTTAAATTCCACAATGTTTTTCTTTATATTTTCTGTCCCTTGACAGAAATGGTTTAGGCCACAGCTAACAACTTTTATCTAGCATAAAAGTAGCAAAGATAACTTTTTTTCTGAATTTGAAATGCTTTCAAATTACAGCAACCATTAGAGCTTTACGTTTAAAACACATAAATGTCATTTATCAGGTTGAACACAACTCAATGCAAACATACATACATATAATTATCTCCCTTTATAAAGTACATTGTCCCACATACACTATGATTCAATATAATTCAATATATGCCTAGAAATTTAGATATACTTAGACTAAACATCAAATGAAGTCTAGTTACTGTCTGCCAATTAGGAGCAATTATATTCCATATAATTCTCATTTGTATATTGAAAACAAATACTGCAGATCAAAATGAAACAATAAAAATGTAGGTAAATGTATTATTTTTTTCAAGAATGTTTGGAATATGTTCAGAAAAAAAACAGTGGCGATGTTTGTCGTCTACAACTTTCAACTGCTTACCTTCTACTTATGGGTATATTAAGTCATTCTTTCTTACATACGAGGAATCAGTGAGACCTGCTAACAGTGCCAGTGAAATAGTGGCTGACTGTTGTAGCTTTCACTGACACCAGCACAGCATTTGTTTTACACAAACAAACAAAAAAACAAAACAGCAAAAAGATGGACTCAGATGACCCTGTTTTCAGAGAGCTCACAGCTGATGGTACATAGAAGACTATTATTTCCTCATTGAGTATTACAGCTTCCTGTTACATTTCAGGATGTGACAGTGGAATGTGCTGGAAGTCCTGGGCTCATTTAGTGTTGAAAAGATTGTGATGATTGTTTCCTAAGAAATGAATTAAATTGAACATGCTAAATGGAAAAAAAAGTAAAATAATAATGTCTTATGAATAAAACCCCAAATAAAATAAATTCACAAGAGCCCTTCACTTTGTACAAATTTCTGTTTTGTTTTTGCTAATCCCTATACAGACTTAAAAAATTACAAAGTACAAGACTCAATATTTTTAACACTACTTACACATAAAAAATGTTACATTTTTTGCTTATTGGTGAACTGATGGATTTTCTATAATTGTTTCATTTCTTATTTGCGACTCTGCAAAGTTCAATTTTAAAGGATTAAAAAAATAATTATTTTGTCAAGTGAAAACACTTGACATGTTGTTCTTGTTATTTTTTTAAACAAATAACAGATTTTAGTTTTCTCTGTTTAAGGACAACATTTAACTTTGGTTTTCCTCTTTTAAATAACAACAAAATACATAACATTCTTCTACAGTAACATCATAAAGTAAAATTAACAGCAATATCAATATCATCTTCACACTCACTCGCACTATAATCCCCATTCTTTTGCTCTCGTAGGTGAAGGGAAATATCTGGAGGATGGTGAAGTTCAGAATTTGACCAGTAGGGGTCCGTAGTTGCATGGAGGATTGGTCTCTTCCCACCAGAGTCAGCCCAACACTCTCTGTCCACTGCACCAGCGACACCTACCAACACCACAGTGAAAAAGCTTTCAAATAATAGACTTAGTACATAACAGAAAGATGAATTTGCTGCATCTTTTATCCATTAGCTGATAATTTAGTATATTATAAATAAAACAGAATGGAGAGAAACTGTGATCATTAACCTCTGCTCAGATTTTTAAACATTATAATAAACCCCTTATGTCAACATATATTCTATTTTTTAAGATGGATGAAAAGCAATTAAGTTCATTTTTAGACAAAGAATTGTGAGCACTGAAAGAGTCAATCAATAATGCAATCCTTTTCAGCACTTAAGGTTATTGACTGATGTCCATTCATGAAGAGAAAACATTAGTTGTGCTCAATTCTTTCTGAAGGACACGACATCATCCATTAATACAACAGAAGCATGAGAGAGGTCGGGGGGAAAGACGTTTCACAATAACTCTCAGGCCAGCCGCCAAATGGCACATCCAAGTCACCGTCAGTCCTCTGGCAGGAAAAATGGCCGACGATAGGCAGATACAGACGAGTGAAGAACAGGTGGTTTCTGGTTTTCATGTTATGACACTAAGAAACAAAAATAACAAATTGTTTCAAGATTATTCCTACTGCAAATGTGTGTCAGGAAGTCAAACAAGGTCTGGCCAGCGGCCCTTAACGTCAGCTCAGCTCTGACTAACACAAGACTGGTCGTCCAGGGAGTTATGAAGATATCTGCTTAGTCATAGTCTAGAAATACTGGCCGTGGGAGCATTCTTGGATTTTGCATCCGCCACAAAGGCACCTCCAACATTGAGGTTAGCTGTTCGCTTCTAGCTGGACTGAAAAATCGTTCAAACTGGTCAGCCTGACTCAAAAACCAGATGGCTGACATTGTTTTTTTTAATCAATGGCAAAGGAAACTGCAATGCTGACTCCATGCTGACGTGAATCACACACAACACATCTTGAATTATCAGTGCATATCAATCTGATTATTCTATAAATTATAACAAAAACTCCACAATTACTAACCGTCCTGGTAGCAACGTGTAACAAGATGAATAATAAACGAATCTTTTATAATGGTGGCATAATCTGACATTGAAAACTTTATTTAAAAAGGAAAGAAATCCCATGTCAAGAAGTAAGTGGGAGTTATTATCTTTGGACCTAAAAAGAAATGATCTGGAGTCAACACGCAGATTCAGTTATCAAAGATAGAAACTGGAGAGCAGGAACAAAATCTGGGTGTAGTGATGAACCTTACAGTCACATAAAGATAATTACAAAGTCGGCCTTCTATCACCTGAAGAACATTTCCGGGATTAAAGATCTAGAAAAACTCATCCATGTGTTTATCTATAGTTACATTAATTACTGCAAATCAGACAGCTACAGCTGATCCAAAACACTGCTGCTGGCGTTCCCACTAAAACCAGGAAGATAGAGAGCATTACCCAGTTCTAAAGTCCTTACTCTGGCTCCTTGTAGCTCAGAGAATAAATAGGCTTTATGTATCATCAACCTTCCAGACTACTCAGGTCTTCTGGTTCTGGTTTGCTCTGTATCCCCAGAACCAAACATGGAGAAACAACATTCATCTTCGATGCACCAGAAATCTGCAACAAACTTTCAGAAAACTGAAAAATGGTCAAAACACTGAGTGCCTTTAAATTAAGGCTAAAAACCCACCTGTTTGTAACTGCCTTTGATTCATAATAACTGTTGACTGTTATTATGATTGATATAATTTCTTAATTTTGATGATGGCATTTGAGAAAATGCCATCATCATAAAAATGATCATAACTGCCTATTTTAATGGTGAAAACAATAAATATGCGCAGAGGAAACTGTCATGAAGCTACCAAAGAAGATAGCATCCACCGTGTCCCTTATCTCGGCTCTTGGAGGAATAGCCAGTTAGCGCAGAGGAAATTGAAATTGGAAATTTGCTAACACCACATAATACTGTGTAAAGCAGGTTTGCTTTACAAAGTATTGTGCATTTCCTTTAAAATATTTTAGATATGTGTTACAAAACAATACAGAAACAGACTAATTTTCTTCAAAAAATTTTTAATTATATTCCACTGAAAATGCTCATAAATACTGAACCGCAAAGGGGCCCCACTGTAAAGTGTTCTTCATGTATTGTGCAGAATAATTAGCAAAATATTTTTTGTAACCGAATTGTGTTTTATACATTTTGGCAAAATTGTCTTAGATCTTTGCCTCAAGTTACAGTGTTACCTTTTTTCTTTTAGAGCTATGATTTTATAACTCTAAAAGCTTGATTTAATTGTAAAAAAAAAAAGAAACGGGCAAAACAGAATTTTCTCAGTGCAGCAGTAGGAAGTGGATTATACCTCGTCTGGGCTGGACGCCTGGTACACCCTGCATGTGTCCTCGTAGTGCTGCTCTGCCTCAGCCTGGTCCGTCACACCGTTGGCCTCATAGACGGGCGTCACGTTGTGCACCAGGGCGATGGCTTTCACAGCCTCGTGAACTCTGCTGCTGATGGTCTTTCGGACCTTGGTAGCTGCCAGAGCCCTAGAGGCCGGAAGGTCATGGGTCGGCTGGGGACAAATGCAGAATGCACTGTTATTAAAATAGCAAAATAAGTCTATTGTAAAATTAAAAGCAAGGTTTCTGGCTGTTTGATTGTGAAAATAAGCTGGAGTGCCAATGGGACTGTCATAGATGGTCAACACTGTTGCACTGGAAAATACTGTTTATCAAAAAGTCTTTATAGAAATTTCAAGATAAGGGCATGAAGTAAACAGTTTTCATTGAAATCTGTTTACTTCACTCAAAAAAAAAAAAAAATAATTCTGACTCACAATTCTGACTTTAATCTCAGAATCCTGATCTTTTTTCCTCAGAATTCTAACCTTTCTCAGATTTCTTAGTTTTATATCAGAATTCAGACTTTCTCAAAAGATTAAAGTCAGAATTTCCACTTAAGTTTTACTAGAAATTTTAAAACAAGGGCATAAAGGAACTAGTTAAACTCTAAAAAAGAGGATGTTTTTTTCCCCCAGTGACCCTATTCGTTTTTGTATAAACCTTCATCTTCTCTTGAAGATGGATTTTCTGAAACAAGAAGAGTAAGGATCTTTCAGTCGCTGCTTTGATAGCGATCCATAAACATAACCAGATGTGTAGAGTAAATATGAATGATTTGCTTTTGCATTGTGACGCTGCTATTTTTAGAAGACTCTGTGCTCCAAGGGTTAATGATGGTGTCATTAAAGAAGTCCTGTCAGCGCTTCGCTTGTGGGCTGATCCTGTTTCCTGCTTCACTAACCTCTGGTGTCAAGAGGACAAAGAGTGTCATATGAGATTAGGAAGCATTCAACCAAACAATAATCCCAAACTCAAAAGTTCCTCTCCACAATGCTCCATGTTTTTTGTTTTTTTTTCCCCTCGTCCTTTCCCAACCTGTTCTTGACTTTTTATTTTCTAGTTTCTGTGCTTTCTTACCTGTGTGTATGCGCTGAACACATGGCTCTGTACTTCATCCATCGAGTCCATCCCATAAGCCACGGTTCCAAGATGGAGACGCCTGAACACCATTTCATTTTGGGTAAGGGTGCCTGGTAAAAAGAAAAGAACAGAGTTTGTACATGTTTTCTATTTTACATTTCCAGACCAAGAGTTCTACATTTTACAAAGTATGAACCTTAAACTGGGCTATTTCTGAGTTTTTTCATCTGGTCATTTTAAAAATCATAAGAAAACGCAACACTGAAGTCAGATTCTGATTCAACAATGTGTTAAAAGACTATATCACAGCTTTTTAGGGCGCTTAATCTAATCTAGATCATTTCCAAATCAAAATATGATGCTTGAATTTCTCAAATTCAAGCATAATATGTTTTAAAATAAACTTTGTGAGCTCTGATACCTTTCTTGTATTTGTAAAAATATAAATACTTGCTTTAATGCTTTGTCACCTGAGCAACCTAAAACTTAAAAAACAAAATTCTTTTGTCTGAAATGTTAAATTTAAACCCTAATTTGGCACAAGAGCAATAAATAATGCAACTTTTAGAAAATGGAATTAAATATTGCTGTTCAAATCTAAACAATTTTCTATTCTTAACTGTTTTTTTATGCCTATCTCAACTATGTGGGAACTCTGACAAAGAAAGCATTTCAACACAGGAAGCCAAGTCAAATTGATCCCTGGGATTTTGGCAATAGAGCAAATACTTTTGATGGTTTTAGATGTACAAACAAGTTATCTGAAGCATATTTTGCAGTTGACATGTGGAAACTGAAAGCCAGAAGCCCTTGACACAACACACAACCTCTGAATCCTCATGCTTACTTTAAAAGCATTTTCTGCCAGTATATCAAAAAGACTTGAGGGGCCATGCACATACATTAGCCTGACCCGCGGACCCTGCTGGCCTAATCGCGTTCTGGATGTGGAAATGGCCGATCATTTTATTGGCCATGAGGGCTGTAAATCTGACGTACAACACCTCACGCCTGAGGAAGTGCAGCGGTAAAGGCTGCTGGGCTGTAAATGTGTGTATGGATGAGAGACTTTGGGGTCTCGTTTTATGGTTTAAGGTTTCAATAGGTAGCAGAAACCCCACCACAGAGCATCGCCCCCAGGGAAGAAAAACACTAAACTCATTTACCATAAGCTCCCATTCTAGAGCTCGACTTGTTGGCCCCAGTAAATCTTTTGCTGAGAGAACAAAGAGTATGCAGTGCAGTGGAACCTGTTTTGTCAGTAAGCAGGTAGGAGATGCGTCCGAGCTGCTCCGGTATGGTGCTGGCCCTCACCACCGTCCCTGGGATCTTGGAGTCTTTCTTGATCATCCAGCTGAAAACCATCTTTCCCATGTCCAGGTTAACGCGCAAACTGTATTAAATAATAAAAAAAAAATAATAAGCTTATTATAAAACCACTAAATTACCTAAAGAATATTTCAGATAATATTATTTTGGACCTGATGGGCACAATATGGGAGAAGAGGAGTAAGAAGCGGAAGATCTGGAGGTACCAACGGCCAGCGAAGTGCTGAAGGGCCACCATGACCAGTGACACAACGACCAGCGCTCCAAACAAGATCTTGGTCAAACAGTTCACCTCCAGGTCAAACAAACCCACCTGACAGGAGAAAAAGAAACAAACCTTACGGATCATAAAAAATGTTGTGCATGTGCAAAGAAAGTTTTGCAAAGGTATGCATAATCCTGAAACTGTTTCCATTTTGACACGTTACAACCACAAACTTTATTTTACTTCATAGATTAAAGCAAGTTTAGTATTGTTGTGACGTGAAAGAAGCATGATAAGTTTTAAGACTGTTTGTGGTTGCAATGTGAGGAAAAGCTCAAGGGGTGTGAATACTTCTGCAAGACCATAAATGCAGTTCTAAGTCCGTAATTGACATTTGGAATATCAGTAAGGTTTAGAAGTTGTTCTCAAGTCGTACTGCACTTATGGCACCCTACTGTACCTTGTGTCGCGGGTTGGAGGTGTTCATGACGCTCCGCAGCTCCTTGCCTGTGTAAATCACAACCCCCACCACCGTGCCTGGGGTGAGGGGAGACAAAAAGGCCAAAAAGTGCCTCAGGTCAGTAGACTAAAGCTCCAGCATCAACCATAATATGTCAGATAGATGTTTTCCAGACCCATAATCCTGACATGAATAGACTTTTCTAAAATGAAGAAAGTCAGATTTCCAATTGCATAATGGGTAACACATGTTAAAGCGGGTTAAGGAGGATTTACTCTCCTGCAGGAGAGAAAAAAAACACTTTTTTAACAGTTCTACTTAAGTTTCACTGAGCCATTTATAAATGAACAAAGCTTTGCCTCACTAATTTTTCACAAAATATCAGATCAACAGTCCCAGAAGTAGCAAGTTAATTTCCTGAAAAACAGTTTTATTGGTGTAATATGAGTCAGACATTTACCAGAAGCAACCACTGTGCTGGCCCACAGGGTGTTCTCGATGCTGAGACTTTCGTTAACTGGGGGGTCTCCATCTTCCTGGAAAGGTTCAGCAAAAAATGGTGAGGGAACACTCAAGTCATTCTAAAATATAAAACAAAGAGCTTAAAAAAAACATCTTCAGGAATGCTTGTTTTTTACTCTAATTTATGGTTCACAAAGAATAACAAACATAGATGACAAATGGAATTAAAATAACAAATAAAATCCTATTCTACTTTTATAATGCAACTAAACTGTAACAAAGTTTAAGATTTTTTAAAAGCCGCAGACTCAATTCAATTCCCATAGATTTCTCTCTGAAAGTGTGTATTGATTGCTGTAGCTCCCTGTGTGTTTGTGTCATGTGACCAGACAGTAGTAGATATTTTTAAGTTTTATGAAGAAGGACAATACCTTTGTCTTTAAGTGTTGTCTGCACAAAATGAACTCCAACCAAATATATTTTGAGTAGAACTATTAACAACTCGTACCAAAACAAAGCATAACAAGCTAGCATTAGCATAGAACTTCAGCAGGCTGCTCAGGATAAAAAACATTATCAGTAGGAGCAAGATGTGAGTTTACCAGTATTGAGAACACTTCTGACAACCTGCTGATGAACTAATATTGGAGCAAATTTTTCATTTAGCGCTTTAGAGCTTTTGCTAACTTTGAAAATGTTAAGCGCACTTCACTAAATTAATTTTAAAGCATTCATTTACAACTTCTGATCTGTTAAAAAAAAACACTTCCTAAAGCTCAAACTCTAAAGGTAAGATGTGCAGTAACAAATTTAATCCTAATGAGTCTGATATACTATCATGTAACACATATTGTGTCACTGACAATGCAGGATATTAACATGGTTGAATTTACATTTTAGCATTAGCTTCCGCTAAATGCCATGTTTGTATAGAAATTTTACATTAGCGGACTAATGTTCGTGAATAGTGCTTTAAAATTAGTTTAGCTAACAGTGCCCACCACTGGAGTTTACTAAAGGATGGAACTATACCTGTCAAGTTACAAAATGTTTATTGATCCATTAGGTAAAAAGAGATTAAATTTAAATTGTTAGAGTGATTAATATTTAAATAAAATCACAATCAAGTAAACAAACACACAGCATTAAGAACAAACTTACCCTGGTGAAAGTTCCAATAAAGTTATGAATATCAATGTTTGGTTCTTCTGCATATACATATGATCTGATCTGAAGAAGGTCCTGTGAGAAAACAAAGAAGGCTTAACATCTGAAGACAGATTGACTTGTGCCTGATTTTCAATTTTACACTCCTGCTAAACTTGCTTAATGACATGCAGACAAAAGAATAGCAAAAATGTCCACCATATATTTCTAAAGACTATGCACTGACTTGATCAAACAACAAAACTACTTCAATTTCCAGCAACACTAATTAGCCTTTTACAATTTGATCAGAAGTGATCATTATCACTTTCAAGCTATTATGATGTGAGTAAGCACCACCAGTTATATCTAAAGGAAAATGTCTATAAAATCATCTGATTCTAGAATTACCTGCAACCCGCCAAAACCAAGCTTGTCTCGACTATTTTCAGAATTGAAAAATCTTGAGTCAAACACTGAAAACCTTTCTGTAAGTAAAGGCCTGAGGTGAGTCCGGCCTTTTAGTTATGGGGTCCTTTGAAGTGCCAGCCACCATACTCTTGACCCAAATGACCACTCTTGTCATAATGACAGACCTGCTGCTGCACTGAGAAAACAATCTGGATTCACAATCGGTACTGTGTTCATCAGCTAGGAAGAGACGAGACTAAACAAAGGCATAATCCTCGACTTTTTCTCCAGTGTTCTTCTCACTCACTGAGGCAGTTGGCAGCCTCTGTGTGCAGGCCACCGGGAGGCGCAGTTTCCAGTCTGTCTCTCCGTCCAGCTGGTCAGTTCGCAGGAAGCAGGATCCTGGAAGAGATGCAACATTAAACAAACTCACCTCTAGAGGGCGACCATACATAGACATTTAGTTAAAGCAGAAACCTCTCTGGCCTCACTTCACAAGAAAAACTACTCCAAAAAACTCCACACTGACTGAATCTCATATTGATTATTAACTTTCAAGATGCAAAATTATAAAGAATATAATTCTTGCACCAGTTAAGTGTGAGAGCTGCCCATTATTGTAGGCAGGGAAAGGAAAGGCATCCAGAGCCCCTCCTCCAGCATGCATGCGTCATCCTGCCCAAAACTCTCAATCATGGCTTAGGCCCTTCATAATTGACCTAATGGCCTCCACATGGAAGAGAGATAACCAGCAACTATTTCCAGTAAAACAAAGTTTGTTTTTTCCTGGAACAGGAAGATGCAACAACAGACATGAAGCCCTTCAAACAGGGCCACAGTCAGAAGAAAAAACATACAGACTGTGTGCTGCAAGTGTTTGTTTTTTTTTCTTAAATGAAGAATGTATTGTCCATCAGTACATTTGTCATCACTGACAGAGCTTGTTCTTATCCATATTTGATTATTCAGATGAGCCGGTGAGGCATCCTCCTCGCCTGTCTCTTGTTGTCTTTGCATTTCATCTTGTGCATCCCTTGATTTTCCTTTTCATTATCTCCTAATTTGAAAGACAAAAATTAAGTGCGGCAAGACATTGCAGATGGTACATTGTTTTGTCTACGTGGCCCATTACTTTATCAACCAACAAGAAGATCCAGTAAGAATTTAGCTCCATCTTTAGGCTTCCTGTCGTGCCTCCAGGTTAATCCTGGCACCTCTGTGCCTTTTTTTTTTTAAACACATCATTTCCCAGACCAGATAGCCAAGTCAGGGTGTTGTGGCTATCTGGAAGAATGACCAGCAGATGTTTACCATTTCTCTCAGAAGTCCTCAGAAAGATCATGTCAGCGGGGACACGTTGGTTCTATAAAGAAAAGCAGAAATAAAAACAAGAATTCAATATCACTTTATGAATGTTTACTTTTCCTTCTCCATCCCTCCACTTCTCCCTATAACTAAAGACAAACAAGACTTTAAGCTCTGCATGTGCCACATTAGCAACAGTCAGTCGTAAGTCTTCCAGAAAAATCACCCTTCACTCAGCTATTTACACTACACGCACTATGTTTATCTGGACTGCTTTGTTAAACAATTCAGGACTTGGATTAAAACTTTAAATGCTACATATGCCAAAAAAAACAAACCACAAAATGTTTCAGTATGTTCAATGTCAGACTTCTTAAGTCCATTATGATTAAAATTTTAAACCCTAAATTAATTAATTCTTGGTTGATCTTTGTTACACAATCTTCTAAAGGTTGTCACTGTTGCTGGTACAACTTTTTCCTTCCACTTAACTTTACATCATAAAGCTTGGATACAACACTCTTCAGCAATAACCTCTTTCTGGAGGGAATCTCTCTGCTGGACAACTGTCAAAGCAGTTATATCTATAGCTGGGTTTCCATTATAAATGTGCGCAAAGCTTTGTCAATATTACACTTGTATCAAAAAAAAACAAAAAAAAAAAAACAATTTCACAATATAGGTGTTTCCATTAAATAAGAAACTTCAACTACTTCCTGTTGTCTTTTTCTTTATGGTTTGCGCCAGTGGCAACATCTGTTTTCTTTTTTTGCATCACTCAAGTGACGCAAAAAAGCATTTCCATTAGTTTTGCGAAATAAACAGGCAGCAAAAAACACCTCATCCTATGACTAAAACCTTTAATCAAAAATATTTTTCAAAATTGGCATTGAGAAAATTTATTTTCAAAATATTAGTACTTGGATGTCTGAGGATGAATTCCTTTCAACAACAGTTATTAATTTACTTTAATCACAAGGTTTGCAGTTTTGACACCATATTTACTTCCAAATCATAGGTGATGTTTCTCAAGCTACAAATTGAAATAACTGAATTAAAAGACTTGGAATGGAAGCCAGTTGAGACAACCCTTTTCTTACGCTTCGCCAAAAAGAAAACAAATCATAAATTATATCCGAAATAAATCAATTTAAAAAAAAAAACTAAGAAATTTACATCAATCTAACTAAATTGAATTTGTACTCAAACCTCATTAGAGCCATTTTAGGTTCACATCTCTTGTGTAAGTATTAAGATTTGACAGGCTGGGGCTCAGAATTGATCACAAGATTACAAAATCTTTACTAACTCCTTCCCCTTCAGTCGCTAGTGGGGCACAGATGATTAACAACCCGGGTCGTTATTGGCCGTCACATAAACGGTGACTCAACGGTCCTGAAGGGCCCCAACTATTCACAGATGTGCATCAAAACCTTCAACAAACAATCTCCAACAAACCTTCTCCACGATTATGAGGTCACCCACTTGAATGCCGCTGCTTTTAACCTTCACTGTGCCTGAAAAGCAGAACAAAAGTAAGAGGAGGAAGTTTATTATATATAGCAGCACTTTGAAAGTCTGCAGATTGGTTTTACTTTATCAAGTATCATTCAGACATGAAAGTATCCTCTGGGTGAACTGGTGTCCTGCATGCCAAAGCAGCTCTCCATGCAGATTTGAAAGAATGTTGTGTGGGGAGGAGGGGGGGTTGAGCCTTTTTCTCTCATTCCACTTGGAATGAACAGGCAAAATTGTTTGGAGGAGATCACTGACCCTTGAACCGTGCTGTGACCTCTTGGCTTTGCATATGTAAGACATTAAAGTGCATTAATATTGTTATGCATTTGGGCTCGCAGGACTTCACATAAGTGCTTTGAACATTAAAAACAAAACAAAAAAAATTATAAAACAGTACCGCTTCAATAAAATTTCACTTTTTTTATATTTCTTGCATCTATACATGTTCCTAAACTTTGGATATAACAAAACTTGGAAAAACCACAACAATGTTCTTCCTGTGTTAACAAAGTACTGACACCATAAAATTTCTATAAAACCACAAATTATGCACAGGGGTTGCCATCATGGAGGCAACCAGTCATTGTGTTTATGGCTAAAACAAGCTGCCACATCAAAGAGGCAAAGTGATGGAAACCACAAGAGGTCCCCTGCTTTTTATTGCTGCTACCACTTTATTCCAAGGCCCCTTATGTACACTTTTAAATCTCTGCTTTGAATTACCCACCATTTCCCCTAGCCCCAATAAGTTTTAATAGGACCAACCTCCTACAGTTAGTGGAAGGCACTGATCCAGGGGAATAAATAACAGACAGATATCAGCACAGACAAACATAGGCTGAGCTGTTTAGGCTTCCTTCTCACCTCTTTTAGAAAGCTTGCTGTAAACTTGAGAGTTTACTTCTTTGTCTCGAAGGTAGCACCTTATCTCTTCAATTGCCTCCCTTGTGATGGTGAGAAACAAAACAAGACCCTGGACAGGAGAGGGAAATGCCACAATTAGGGGGAGAATAAACATTTTTTTAAATTCAATGAAGAGCAGAGCAGCTTAAACAATACAAACTAACTAGAAAAATGTAGCAAACACAAATAATGTGTGAGGAAATGAAGTGGAGGGACTACAATGATTAACATTTGTTGGAATGCAACATACCAAAGGGACCCAGTAGGTGTGGAGGGCACCTAGGCGTAACTCCTCGACAAATTGAGAGCAGGCCAGTAGCAAAAAGTACAAGTTAAAGAAGTACTTAAACTGATTAAACAGCACCTGAGGACACAGAGCAGAGAGGAGGAACCGTGTGAAACACTTAACATCTACTAAATCACAGTCGCTTCTTTTGTCACTGCAGACGCTTGAATTTTTTCACAAGAATCTTAAAAACCTCAGCTTCAGAGTCATAGTGAGAAATTCAACTTAGTTAAATATTTACTTGCTTACTTGAAAAATTACACAAACTAGTCAAATTCTACTCCAAGACATTCTCTCTTATTAAAAAACAACTTTTTTCTTCCTTTTTAACCCTCCACAGTATCAGGCTTTTCCTGCCGATGCCAATTTTATTTGAGCTCTGACTTGTAGCAGACAAAAGGCATGCTGTGGGTTCTTTGATAGAGGTAGCAGCTTTGAACACAACAGAAGATGGTGAAGATTTATGCATGAAAAGCGTGTTCAATGTCATTTTTGTCAGATTTGAAATAAAAATCTGGGTTCAAATAAAAAGCTATTGGTTTGTTGTTTGTTTAGACTTAAACGGAAAAATATCACTTTGTTTATAGTACTTCATAGTTGTACATTTGTTTAGATTGATTAGTATTTGACCAATCACAGATGAGTAGGATAAGTGGCCTATTGCATTCTCCAGCTGGTTAAATCGGTTACTCTACTTATGCAATCGTACCTCAACATGCTTACATTAATATATTAAAGTAATGAGGTCAGTTATTTCATTAGATAAATTGTCATTATCTGACAATTTACCAAGTATGATTGGTTAATACTACTTAGGGTGTGAGTACAACATTGAAGATGACAGAAATATTTCGAAAGCAGACAGGTTCTGTGGGCAAATATGGAAATAAGCTTTCATAAATAAAACCTTTAGATACTATACTAATGCATTGTTTTTGGGAGAAATGTATTATAAATGGCTGTAAAACAGGAATGTGTGACTTTGAATTTATTCCAGTATTGTGACACTTTCAAAACAAAGCAATAAATATGTCAAAGACTTGCATATTATAAAGAATTCTAATTTAAAATATGTCCCAAAGTTGCTCTCCCACTTTTCAACTTCTGACCCACAAAATAAAGTAGAAGAGACCCATCACTCAAACCCGCGGGTTGAGTAAGGCACTGTGTCAATAAAACAAAAGTATAATGACAGCACAAACAGCATGAATAGCCAATAAATCACTTTTATATACTTGTAAGAAGTTTTTTTTTCCTTTTCTGGTTCTCTAAGCGAACTGAATTAGTTGAATATGACTTTATATTCAGACACAATAGCAGAAATCAAAACAAAATATTAGTAACTTAGTAGCAATATGTATCTAAATGCATTTAATTTTCCACGTTTTTCACAGAGTTTGAACCAGATTGTGCTCTTTGTGGGTATATAAGCACGTAGCAATCTGGAAATATCTGCTTTTCATCCTCCAGTGTGTGATCCTAAATTTAACAGGCAGACTCCAGCTTTGCCCACTTTCATTACCACCTCTGTGCAAGATTACAAGTAGGAGAAAGCTTGTGCCTTCATGCTGCTGTTTCAGGGCATTTCCAGAGATGTTGCCCGGTGGAGCCGGTAGCGCAGCAACCAATCTGCAGAAACATAAAGCTTCCCATATTTTCCGGAGGAAACAACATCTTGACATGAGACAGAGTAAACAAAAAAGCATCCTGATTTGCAATGCAAAAACTTCTTGCTCTTGTCTTTTGCTTCCCAAACAAATCTGAGCTACTTTCAATTTCAGTCGGCATTAACACACACACACACACAAAAATATCTTAAGACAACTGGATGCCCAGAAAGCAAATGAGAATATGCAAATCAGGAAAGGAAAATGCCATAATCCAAAACACAGCTCATAGACTTAGGCATCGGAGTCCAAGTCCACATGTCCAAGTATGGCTAATGCAAACTAATAGGCCTCTCTATCAACACCAGGTGTTTGCTAAAGGAGGATTTATTGAGCTTTCCTCTGAGAAAACTACATGCAACACAAACGCTGTACTCAGTTCATTATTTAAATGACAATTAATTAAAAACAGAACGAGAGATTAAAGGTTTAGTGCAGTCTTGATTAAAAATTCTTATTTTAGGTTTTATCTATCTGAAATGGCATAAGATTAGCCATGACTACAGAGTTAACTACCAGCTGCATTAGGCAACATAAACATGTATTTTTGCATTACTAAAAAATTTACAGGTCCTACAAAGGTTTCAAAAGTATTTAAAAATCCTGAAACACTGAAAATAAAAAATTAATCATACATTTGCTGCTTTGAGGTGACCAAAGTGAGTCTATGAGTGACTGAAATGTCCAGCAAAATCTCCAAGAAAAGCTAAAAAAAAAAAAAAGATGGAGCACATTTAAGGACTACAAATTCTTTTAAAACATGTCCAACAAGTTGACAGTGAACTCATGTCTGCCTGAAGGAGGTGGGCGAGATTAAACAGAAGAAAGGTGAAGAGGTGACCTTTTACTGACACTAACCCCAGGAAGGAACGTGAAGAAGTTGTACTTCTGGTTGTTAATGACATTCTTCGGGTACCGCTGCTCCCTCTTCTCTGGGTGGCCGAGCCACACGGTGCGGGGACGGAAGTCCCCCATGCCGCAGCAACTTGACCATGGGCAGCATCTGAAAGCAACGAGAGAGGGAGGAAAAAACATGATATATATTTAAAAAAAAAAAAAAAAAAAAAAAGAAGCAATCTTCCACACACATCACAATCTCTCCCTGAAAAAATAAGAAAAATCCGATCTTTAATTTCATGAAATTTATTCAGTGGAGGAAAAAATTCGGAAGAGAAACAATCATTGCCTGCTGTTCATAAAACCCTCGTCAGAAAATAGGACAGCTCTTAGCCTTTTCCTATAACATTTCACAAGGTCACAACATAAAGACAGGGATCTTTGATCATTCCTCTTTCCACAATCTTCTTAGAACGTCTGGAGTCCTGTATTATTCTAATCAATTCAAAAATACTTTATTAATTCAAAAGTGAACTACTGATGGTTGTGGTCAAGAAGAATTTCCTGTAGCAGTCTGTATTACAGTGAGTCTAGAGAAACCTCTGCTTCAAGACACTGTTGCTGTTTAACAGTCTGATGAAGACGATGTTCAAGGTTGTTCGTGATCCTTTTCATTTCATGAAGAATCCTTCTTTGCACAATCACCTTTAGTAATATTACCTCTTATGCTAACTTAACTTAAAGGTTTGCTTTTGAATTTAGATCTATAGACTGAGATGGCTATGAAAACAGTTGATTAAGAGAATTTCTTGTATTTTTTTCACACGTTCCTCTCTTGTTTCACGTCAGACCTAAGTGAAGTGTTTGTTGCAGAAAAGCTCTTCTCATCTGACCAAACACACGGTTCATGTTAAAGTCTCAGTAGTGTTTAGTCAACTCTACATATTTACTTTGGTGACGATAGGACAGAAAAGGTTTTTTCCTGTTCTGACTCAAAGAACCAGCTGTTATGTAAATAGTATCTAAAGGTTCCTTTGAATCCTATGTTAAAGTGACTGAAAAGAGGAAACAAAATTTCAGTACAGTCACATTTTGTAATTATTTGACAAATATTAACACATTTAACATTAAACCGATGAGTTCAAACTGATATGACTGAATTATGACACTGAAAGATTAAACCATTTCATAACGCTCCTCATTCTAGTTCCATAAAACTCTACTCAAGAGATGATTGTAAATGAAAAGTAGGATTTCCTTAGTTTATGGGGTAAGTTTTTACTGCTTGTAATTTGTTTTGACCCTGGAAAACACAGCGGTTTTGTTAATAATAGCCCAACAAAACAACTCTGGTTCCAGGAAAAGGGTCCTGCAGTTGAAACACACCTATAAGCCCTTGTCCGGTCCTTGCGGTCAATAGTTAGGAAAAACAAGCTTTTGTGCCACATCATATTTCTTCCCCAGGGGAAACAGGAAACCAGGGATTACTTCTTAGAAGTTTCTGAATGTTTCTCTGGGAGATTTGGTTAACTAATACAAAATTAATGTATTTTTAGGCTTTTCTGAGCTATACCACCAGAACAAACTTGGAAGTGTTCACATCATCATTTACAATTCAGAGAAACTCTCACCGTAAATGCTCCACTGTTTGTAATGCGTACCTTATTCCACCCGGACACATGCAGAAGGAGCAGCGCTGAACTAAGAGCCATGTAAATAAATATTAACCTTATCTCAGAAGTAAGGTCATTTCCAATACTATCAAAACAAAGATTAAGGCCACAAGCTTGCATGTCTTAGTAGAAGTAACACATCTTGTGAGATATCAGACTATAAAATATGAACGACTGATGCATTGCGATGTAGTTCTTAATCTTAAAGTACTGACAAATTTTCTACCAAATGTTTAGCAAATAAAGGCTATGTGACTAGGCGTGAACCAATTTATGTGCCAACCGATTTATCAGTGCCGATTTCCTTTATTTCTTATCTGCATTGCCAAAGGTCTAAAAATTAATCACTGTCCTCTTTGGCTCTGCAGTGAGAGAAGTTTGACTGGAAGACCTGCTCACCAGATCATGTCTGCACGTTTTCAGTTAACAATGGTCACTCCACTGTTGTCAATTCAGTGACTTTCTTGCTATATTTAGCAACATTTTAGACAAGAAAAAAACATGGTAGTCAAAATCTGAATCTGCAGGTCAGGCTTTTTAAAGATCCGTAATCGGCGATCAGACAGAAAACTGCAATTAATGCACCCCTGTAAGTGACTTATGCAATGCTAACATTCCAAAAGGAGAAACAGAACAAGTTGAGCATCACATCTCATGAAATGCTTCTTTTTCAGGAAATCATTGAAATCCTTGCCTAATTAACCTAAAGTTTAAGCTGTAAGCCAGACTTTTTCTCTTGAAGAAGTCTAGGTTTCTTCCTGTTAAAAGGGAGTCTTTCCTCTCCACTGCTGCTACATGCATGCTCAGTATGAGGGATTGCAGCCAATGACAAAACACAATTGTCCCGTCGCTACAAATTCATCCAGGAGTGACTGCGTCAAGTTAGTGGATTCATGCGATCTGATGGGTTTTCCTTAGAAAATGTTTTGACCAGTTAGAATAAACTGAAATTGAATGCATCGTTTAATAACTTTTCTTTTTTTTGTAAAGTCCCTCGAAAACTGAATTGAACTGTATTATAACCTACAATGCTGCATTGCCTCACCAACAATTTTGGTAATAGTTACTCGACGTTTGTTAACGTATCATAGCAAAGCAATGCCATAAACTCCCTGAAACTGAATTTACAGATAACTGTTTATAATAAATAAATTAAACATATACACAGAAAAACAAATAATTTAAAGCTTCACTTGAATGACAGTCAGTATTTAAGTGGAGAACTGGCTTCTTTATTATGTACTTATCACCATGCAAGGACACATTTTATCACATCAACAAAATTCTGCTGTTAAAGATAAACTCACAATCAGTTAGCAGGATGACTCACTGGCTAAACTCTTAACTGTCCCCTTCAAAACACGAACATGTCCATGAGGACCATGTGTGTCATCATGACAGTTAAGAGGTTAAAACAATGCCTTTACCAGGTGTAATGTGTAGCTTTTACAGAAGTTACTGCAGACAGAGACAGATGGGCAGTTTCAAAATGGAGTCAACACGTTTGTCGAGCAGAGCAGCTCTGACTGGATTGTTTAGAATATGCTCAGTACTGCAGCCAGCACATGAATGAATACAAATCACACATTACAGGACAAACGAAACTGATAGTGAAAAATAAACTGTAAGAATTTCAGTTTAAATTGCAGTATTGTATTAAATTGCATTTCATTTCAGTTGAAATGCTGATTTGTGGCAGTCATCAAACTGTTCGGCAAGAACAGAGTCTTTGATCAGAGGTTTACTTAGAATGGCTGTAAGACTGACCGTTACAGGAAGACCTTTCTGTCCACCACCATCATCATCTACAACAACTGCTTGAAGAAACTTCGATAGTATCATTTACAATATTTAATTTCATTTTGTATTTTTTAACTGAATTAAATAATCTTTATGTTTTAGATGACAGACACATCATATAATGACTTCCACTAATTTACGGTCTTCAGATTTATGTCTATATTCTTTAGAGGTTTATGTAATTTTACCATTTGTGTTTTTAAAGTATTTCAGAGTATATGTCATGCATTTATGAGTTATGCACATAAGGGTGGCCAAGGCAAAAATCATAGTTTAAGGTTGTTTCTATCTATGGTGAATGTCAACATCAAGAAGTCAGGAAAGCCAAAAGCAGATATTCCATATATCAAATATGAAGCAAGGGCCTATCATTTAAGGTTGAAATTAGTTCAAAAAGTACTGACTTTATTGAGTATTATTAGATTTGTGTCCTTTAAGACATAAAAAATGTCAAGAAAGCTGAAAAATAAGAAACTCTCCATACATGTTTACAACTAGAAAATGATCAAATCCTTTATGTTCAAAGCACCTCGTTTAAGCTTTGCTCTACAAATAAAAGCTGATTGTGAAAAATTGTGAAAAATACCAGCCTAACCTATTGACACACCATTGTAAACCTCCCTGTCATTGTTTGTGTGGGTAGCTAGCCTGATGCACCAGGCTGAATAAGCCTTTTCATTTACTGATCAACCATTCGCTGATTTAATGAAACATTTTTCCATGGTTGCATCTTTCAAAGTCTTTGTATTTTCAGATTAGTTCACAGATATACATCACCATGACAGCCTCATCAGTCTGTGGGAAGCATGTCAAAACTGCCTCCTGCTTCTCCATCATCAGTAGTGGGGCCTGCCCTTTTTAGATGAGCTACAACAATGACTAATCTGATAAAGAATAGCTCTGATGAATTGTGAACTGAAGACTATTTTTTAACAAATTATTCCTGCTTTTTGTTCTTTAGCAAGTCTGAAGTGATGTTAGCTGAGCAAATATTGACATGGGCGTCAAATGCACTTGCTACAAGCGCTGCACCCCGGAACAAGGATGTCTGTCATGGAGCTTAGCTAACGCTAGCTGTTAAAGTGCAACAATGAATAGCGACGTGTTAAATGTAAGCATGAATGACTTCTTAGCCATTTTAAACCACTAAAAGACAAGAACAACTAGCATAGGCTCAGATAGGTCTCGGACACAATGTCGACGCGGTACAACAATTTACGGTACAACAGCAGAACCCGACAAGTAAAAAAAAAAAACATAACATTAACATTACGGCGCTGTCCAACGCCCTTACCCATTCCTGTTTTTACTGTCGTGTCTCTTTTGTCGCCGCACCGGTTGAAGGGGGATACTGTCGGTCATTCCTGCGGCTCCCCGGTAGCGGGTAGGCGCTGGAAGAAGTCAACCTGGTTGTAGCGGTTCTAGCCTGGGCGGAGGCTGCTAGCTGTCACTCAGGACAGTGCGTAGGGTGGCGGTGCTGGGGATAGAGATGGCCCGGATGTTTGGGGACAAACAACCGGGCGGACAGAGGACGTAACCACATTTATAATGCTATTTTAACATGATTAGCTTATGAGAAAAGAACAAACACAAACTATTAACTTATACTGGTTAATATTTTTCGTGTTGTTTTTCATTTTTGTGACTATGTGTCCAAAGTGACTACATCACTTTGGACACATTTTCTCTGTGAAACAAGGTAGTGGCAGCATCAATGGTGGCCCGGCCAGAATTATTTCTGTTAATTATGATTTTCTGATTACGGTAATGAAAGCATGACATTTAAGAGTTGAATATTACATCCTACCTATAAAAAGGCACAAAAAACATGCTTAAATGTGGCCTTAATGAAAGAATAATATCTGCTTAAAAGTTGCTATTTTCAAAAGGTACTTTTAATCTGACAAACAAGCCTCAATGGAACACATATTCTAATGTATTGAAAAACACTGTAAAGGCAGAGCTACAGTTAAATGATTTAGAAGACAGTTATTAAATTCTTACTTGGACCAGGATGGCAGCAGATGTTAATTCATTCAATAAAATAAATAAATAAATGCCTAAGGTTGCAAGAAAAAACGTAATAGAAAGAAAGTCATAAAAAGTCTAGCTGACGATTTGCAGTGTAAAAATAGGTTTCAGAATCAAACTTTTTGCCAAACATAAGCTTTTTTAACACTATTGTCTCCCACAGGTGTATAGTTGTGGCAACATTGTGTTACAAGGATGCTTTTCTTGAGACAGAAAAGAGATGGTCAGAATTAATAAGGTTATTAAAAATGTGAAATAGTACCCCTTGGAAGAAAACCTGTTACAGGCTAAAATAAAAACAAGACATGAGACTGTGGTCAGTGATCACCTTCCAGTGATATGAAAACCCTAAACATGGAGTCAGAGGTATTATGAAAGGACGTAGGTCAAAGTGTACACTAAATTCAAATAATGCTTTGGAATTTCTGTTCACAAATTCTTTCTGTACAATTGGACTGAGCTTAAGATGTCATGCAGAGAAGAATGGGCAACATTCCCTGTATGTGTGTAAACTTAATAGAGACATGCAGCTGTAAAAGTTACATTCTTCTGACTATGGATAATTTTCATTCCACTTCATAATTGTACTGCTTTGTGTTAGTCCAACACAAAAAATTACATTTGTGGGTGTAACAAAGTTAGAGGATGAATATTCTGTAATTGAAAATTCCTAAAATATGTCAGTCGATTAAATAGTAAGTGAAAAATTACTAAGTCAAAGTTTCAATATTCAGTGACCACAAGGCTTCCCATAGCTCACCTGGATCTGTGGCCCGAAGGTGGCTGGGTGTGTTGAACGCCCTCAGCATTAATTATAAATCCACAAAGCAACAGGTGCAAATATTTATTTATGTAAATCAAACACTGGGCGATTGTACACTTTTGTTGCAAAATGCACCATTTGTATAATGAGTAATGCCTACACTAATTAAATTTGCATGCCACCACTTTGACCTCAGTGTTGCAACATTTGCAGAGGCGAACTAGTCTTTGTTATCATGATTTAGGAAGCCACCACTATGGAAATCAGCTTTGGCTTTCATGAGTCCATCCTGTATAATGTTTCAACTATGCATGACACCTGGTCATTCTTCATCTTATGTGTACTTTTCTTTGCACATCATGGTTGATTTTGATTTTCTTTTAAACAAGGCTTTGCAATCTATATTGCCCATGTCTAAAACAGCAATCCACCTCTGAAAAACACAACATACTGTAAACAGAAAATTTCTACAGCTCTCGACAGCTGAGCTGATTTGGTGTTTGTACAGACTACATTATTTCTAAAGTCTCCCTCCCTGTAGGTGCTGTCCACAAGAATTGCTTGGTTCCTTTAAGGTCAATTATGCAAATGATTGCCTCATTTAAAACTGCAGAGGAAGTGGCCAATGTACAGTTGACACAAAATGGACTGCATGCTTCGGTTGTGGATGCAAATGGGTTTTCGTTGAGAATGCAAAATGCCACTGGATTAATGATGGTGGGAAATGAGAATTAGAAGAAAGAATTTCACTATAGAGTCCGCTGAAGGTGAATTGATGTAAATTAGGGATTTATGTGAATGTTGGGCATTGTTAGAGTCAAAAATTAACCTAAAGCGCAGCTGAGTTCTTGTGCTTGCATGGCACAAACTAGAAAAATAACTACCACCCAGGTAGCCAACCAGGTTGGTTAGTTTTGGGGGAAAAAAAAGATGACAGGAAAAGTGTCAAAAAAAGTCACCCTGATTTTATTCTTCAAAAATCAGAAAACATTTAGCTCAAAGAAACTGAAAGAAAAACACACATTTACACTGTAAACAGGACCAAATTGGCTCCACGTTGCTTGAACTGTGGAAGCAACTTGAGAACAGGTTTGACATGGTTTACTTAAAGAAAGGCACAACTTGGCAAATGCATATCGATAAAGGAATGAACAGCAGGAGCATACAAAGTACTCGGACCAGACTGAGTTGTGTAAAGTGTCCAGTGATACATTCATTACTGTTCAACTCAGCAGGTTGAGAGTGAAGATTTCCATAGCATACACAGGAAGAAAATATACAGAACGTTGCATTGAGTGTGAGGGGCACTGAAATGAGGTAGAAACTTACCCCTAAACTCAAGCATTTCGTATCATAAATAAATAAATTCTGCTACAAACTGATAAGACCAAGGAAGAAAAAAAAGAAATCTTGACCGTTAGTTTGGATAATTGCGGAAAGAAAGGTCAACAAAAATGACAATTTGTCACCTCTTCATTCAATTACAAGCGCAGTGAGATGTAAAAGCAGAACCTGAAATAAAGTGCAGGCATGACAACACTTTGTGTAAGACGGCCTTATGAGCTCAGCCTACTAAATGTGCCAATGTAACTTTCAGAACCGAGTATGTGGGTGAAAACCAACTTGAGTAAACTATGAAAATATTATGAAATGTATGCCACACAAAACCTGGTGTTTCTTTCTTAGACTGAAAGAAACACCATTTCTTTCAGTCTAAGAGTATTTGTAACAATCCAATAGAGCCTTAAAATGCAGTTTTAGTTCAAATCATGCACTTAGACATATGGATAAACATCGGTATCTTGGCACCAATACGATAAAAAAATGCATTTATAATCCACAATCTGAAACTGTAGAACTTTGACTTTTTTATATGAAAGCCAATCTGATCAAAGGCCCTTCACAATGAGAAAAAGTTAATGACAATTATCACTAGAAAAATGTACAATGTCATAAAACCTATGGCACACAACAGAAGGGAAAGTAGTCCTAAATGGTACATATAGTTAGCCATAGTATTAATTCTAAACACTGAGACCATGCCCTGCCTGGTCAGACTGGGGTCCTTAAAATTTATGTCCTTTAACTTTTCCTACAAAAGTCATAATCCTTCAAGAGGTTCTCAAGGAGACAGTCTGAGTTAAAGCAAGTTTCAAGTAAGTCATACATTCAAACTTCTGGATAGACAGCAAAACAAATAAAAGTCACATGAGAAAATACCCGCATATATGTTCATATAAAATAAAACAACAAAAAAAAAATCCTACAGTAGTAATAAATCAAGTTAAGCTCAACATTTGAGAATCATTGAGATCAGGAGGGGAGAGAATGTCTAAATTAAATGTAAAACAAAATAATCTCAGCCAATCCAGATGGAATTCTTCAAGTTTTTTTTTTCTGAACATTGATTGTACCTCATTCAAATATAAAGAGACACATTTGCAAATTGAAGAGGGGTGGGAAGGGATTACCTGCTGATTTAAAGAAAAAAACAAAAACAAACGAACAAAAAAAACTAATTAACTGCAATTTTGCCCTCCTCCATGAAATGTGGAAACTGTGATTTTGGCACACTTTCTGAACTGTTCTTTTCTATTTCAGCCATTGCGCCGGGCAAGCCAGAGTGAGATCCATCCATCTTCAAGAGGCCTCCGGTAGAGCCAATCAGTGGCCCTCCGGCAGGGCTCCCAGGTAGCGGGATGCCGCCTCCTTGAATGACTGAAATTTCATTGGTCTTCATGGTCAAGCCACCAGTGAAGGCAGCAGCAGCGTACTGGTTCCAGATAGACGGGTCAAAGCTCATCTGTGGCGCACCCAGCTCTTTGGGTGCCTGTAACATTTCTGGGAGAAGCTTAGCCTCAGAGCCCATTGCCATTATTGCCATGGGATTGTCCAGGGAAAGACGCTGGCCACGGCGAGATGAATTGTTCCACATGTGGGTGCCAATATGTACCTTTAAAAAGAGAATAAATAATCTAGTCAAAAGCCGACACCCAAAATTGACCTCAGCAATTCCCAAAAACCCTCTGAAGACTTACTTTCAGGTTTCCCTTTGTGGTGAAAGCCCTGCCACAGATGTTGCAAGCAAATGGCTTCTCCCCTGTATGGGTGCGCTCGTGGATCTGCAAAGCACTGGCCGATGAGAAGTTCTTGCCACAGGCGTTACATATATGCTGTTTGGTGGATCGCCGAGGTGCCGTGGAGTTAGAGGAGGGTACAGCTGTTCCCTGAGGCATTTGAGAGCTGAATAATCCATGAGGGCCCAGAGAATTTTCGGGTGGAATCTTCATTTCTAGGCTGCCCAAACTTGGAGGAATCTTCATAAAAGGCATGTTGCTGGGAGCTGTGAATGCAAAAGACAGGAAAAATTTGATCAATGCATTGTTATTTGACATATTCCAACACTTAAACATAGTTAAAACTCACCATAGTCCCCATTTGTAAACGGGACACCGGGTTCTTCTTTAATCACTTTGGTATTAAAGCTGCTAGAAGCGGTAAGGTCAAGGGCTCCACTTGACTCGCCTCCATCTTGTGGTCCATCAGGTTCTTGTTTGGTCAGACTGCGAGTAAATTCATCACCTGCTGACTCAGGGGACTTGCTGCTGATGTTCATTGGGGAAGAGGAGTGAAACGACACGGCTGAGTCAGATATGGCTGGGCTTCGACTGTTCTGATACTCCTGCTCTTTCTGAATTGGCGACGAGCCTTTGGGTGTTCCCTCGCTTTCTGAAGCGGTGCTGCTTTGTCGTTTCAGGACGAGGGCAGAGGTGAGATTCTTCAGAACATCTAGGCTGGAGAACGGTAAAGGGGCTGCAAGCTTTTGCGGATGCTCTTCAGTAGCAGATGGGAGAGAGTTTAAGGAGTCAGTCAGCTTCTGGGAGTGAAGCTCTGGTTCATGACCTTCCATGGTTCCTTCAACACCACTGTTGTCCACAGACTTTTCCTCTGGTAGGGATGGCTCCATTGCTTCTGTTGCTTCATACTGGCTTTCTGGCATAGGAGTGTTGGGGATCTGCCCACCCATGTGCATACGAATGTGCTGCTGCAGAACTACAGCATTTGTGAACTTCTTCTGGCAGATGGGACACGAGTGTTGCATTTTGAGTGGAGTGTTGGCTCTATGCACTCCATAGTGAGCCTTGAGGTTACCCTTTGTTGAGAACGCACGGCCACAGATCTTGCACTTGTATGGCCTTTCACCAGTGTGTGTGCGGTAATGCATTTTGAGAGAGCTCTGACAACTGAGCACCCTGTGGCAGATCACACACTCATTGGGATCGTTGGTCCTCTTTTCCAGCCCATCCACCATTTGCTGAAGTTTTGCTGTTCCAGAGCTTGGTTCTCCTGGAAGGGCACCACCATTCATATGATGGAATGCACCAAGCATTTCTTTAGCCTCCTTGTGATTTGGATCAAGTCCCGGGTCTCGTCCAAACACTGTGGAAATGCATGGGGAACTATCGCTCGTCGATGGGGAAGGCCTTTGAGAGAACGGGTCCCTCCCAAAGCCATCAAACATGGGTTTGAATCCTGGTATTGACTGTGGATTGAACCCAGCAGCTGGATGACTTATGACAGGTTTAGTTTCTGTCAGATTTGACTCATCGATGGGCACAGACATACCAAAAGGAATGCCACTGCTGGTGGGGATGCTGTCGAGATGCTCTGGTACAGGATGGGGATTCATACTGATGTTAGGATATTTATCTTTATGTCTCTGGAAATGCACTTTGAGGTTTCCTTTGGTTGTAAAGCGGTTTCCACAGATGTTACACTTGAAAGGCCTCTCTCCAGTGTGAGAACGGAGGTGAATCTGGAGGGCACTGTCGTTGCCAAAAGTTTTTCCACAGTATTTGCACTTGTGCTTGAACAATAATTCCCCGTTCTTTGATTCTGATGGGAGGGTTAGCATCTTTGCTTTCAGCTTTTTAGAAGGGTCAATCCCTGGTTGGATACCATTGAAGTTGCTAGGGAAACTCATGACACCTGGAGACTGGGGCAGCCGTGGTTGTAAACGGCTCCCCAGATCTGGAACACCCTTCAAAATGTCCGTTTTAGAGGCCGACGTTCCCAAACCTGTACTCAGAGAGTTCGGAATTCCAGTGGGAAGAGGTAGTTTACCTTGCTTTACTGACTCTATGGAAAGGCTCTGACTGCCAGTCCTTTTGCCTATCAGAGCTGCTGCTGCAGACAGCTGTTGAGACAAGTGTGCACCCAGAGCTTTGAGGGGATCCATTGCTGCACCCACTGATGGCTGCAGACCCTGGGGGGTCATCATGGCAACCTGGATTCTAATCTGTTCAGTGAGCTGGATTTGCTGTAACTGCTGTTGCTGAAGGCACACTAGCTTCTCCAAGATGATGGGGATAGCTTGAAAGACATCCTGTGGCAAGGCCTGGGGTGTATTTGACGAATGCTGGGAGACAGCCACTTTAGTATCAGGCAAGGTTTGAAGAGTGACATTTGAATCCTGGATTTTAGGTGAAGGCTGGAACGCTCTCTCAGGACTATTAGACATCTCTTCTTGATCCTGCTGTGCAGCGTCCTCAGCATTCATGCTCGACTCCTCCTCCGCCCGTTCAAGTTGGTCTGCATTGGAATGATTGCTTGACTGACCATCATCATGGTCACTGTTCAGGCCTTCCGGAGACCCTTGTGAATATTCCTCAGGCACCTCATTGTAATCTCCCCCTTTCATGATGACAACGTGCTGACTTTTAGTGCAATTTTTTTCATGCTCGAGAAACTCTGCTTCATCAAAGTATTCTGCACAACACTTTTTGCAGACTTTGGTTCCTTCCATCCTTAGCCTTTTTACATCGTTTTCTGCATCTTCAGCTTGATCATCTCGAGGAATACCTTTAAGTAGAAAACATGAGATTTACATAAATGCACTTTATATAGCCTTGTTTGATAACTAAACAGATTTTGATCTTAAAAATGGGCAATAATTACAGAAAAAAAAAAAAATAAATCTCAAAATTGAAGTTAAAATGTTATAGCATCACAGCAGTTAAGGCATATTTGCCAAGTGTCCACAGGGCCAGCAGAGGGCAATCATCCACCTTTGATAAAATAAAGCCTAAAAGACAAAGAAGCAGGAGGTTGTTCATTTTTTAAATTAAAATTACTTTAAAAAAGAAAAAAAAAATGTTTGGGCTCACTTCTAACGCCAAAAAGTAAAACCACTTATTTTATGTTCTACAAAAATATAAGTATCCAACAATGCAAGTATGCATTTACAACCTCATTAACTACTTCTTTACACACAAGAACAGACTGATTGTTTCTTAAAGTGTGCATTTTAATTTATCTGTTGACTGAGAGGCCATTTCACAACTGAGTGCATTGTTAAATGCAAATGCTCCCAAAGAAAGAAGGCAAACCACCTGTTTGGATTTGCCCACTGAAACTTTTGGCCTTGTTAATTGCTCACCAGGAGGCACTGAAGCGGTGTCACAAAAAAAAAAAAAAAGCCCAAACTGGTCCATGAGGGAGTAGTGATTGTGGTTTCCCACATTATACAGTTAGACCGCTCTTAACTTACACAGCGAAAACACCTGCGAATTGACAGCATGTACAAGCGTGTGAGGCAATCTTTGAGTGAAACGAATATTTATCCATTATAAGCCACATTTACGAGAAAGAAGCAGCAGTTCAGCAGTTGACGGCGCATGACCTGTATCTGATCACCTTTTACTGGGATCTGACACGAGGTCAGACTCAAAATGAATGAGAGCAAACACACAAATCTTCCTGTAAAGCGACATTCTGTTGCAGCAAAACTCATCTTATCTTAACTTCAGTTTCACAAATCTAATAAAAGGTAAGAAGTGCGATTGCAACGGAGATTGCATATGGCAACACCAAAGAAAAAAAAAAAGAAAAAAAAACGCACCCCCACCCAGTCTCTACAAAAAAGGCGACTGCTGCTCCATCCCCCACCTCTCCGCATATGTACTAAAGGAAACAGTCATGCATTAAACTGGGGGATTTATTGCCTATAGGTCAGCTTACACCAGAGTCACATTTCATACAGTTTTTGGATATCTTTGTCTGAAATATGGGCATGAAACATATTTGGAAACAAGTAAAATTCAATTGTGTAAAATGAATGGCTACAGCTGGATAATAAGCTTACAGAACCACAACCGAGGGCAACTGTTAAAAGCAACGAGGAAGGGCGAAACTGCACAGTAACCCCCTTTAAAAAAAAGAAATCAATTACAGATTTTAGATTACTAAAACTGCAAATATTCTTTTTAAAAAAGTCCGAATTTGCAACCTAATTGGATGAATTAAAAAACAGAAAACGAACAAAAAAAATAAGAGGATTAATATTTCACAAGCGCACTAATCTGACTCAAATTAATGTTAGAATTGTAACTTAAATGAGTGGCGGTTGCATTGAGCTGCACGAAAAGTTACAAACAAGCGACTTAAGTCGGCCGCTTCAAAGAGTAAAAACTTACAATGCTGCATTTTGAAGTCGCGAGACACCTGTATGCGAGCCTGCGTGTGTTCAAAATTATTTTCCAACGAGACTCTTCCCACGACCGCGGCTAAATTTAGGCCAACCTCGACCAAGTCAAAGGGCCAGCAACAGGTCACAGTGCGACAGGACAACGTTTTTTCTTGCTTTCTTTTTTTTAAAAAGAAACAAATCCAACTCTTCGAGCTTGGAAAACAAACACAAAAAAAAAAAAACAGACAGTGGAACTCGATCATAAAAGGAGCGAGTTTGGTGCCCCAGTTTCCTCCGCTTATCTCGCGTGTAAAACTCACCAGTTCCCACTGAGCCGGGCTCGTCAGAGTTGATGTGCTGCGGCTTGGCTTGCTTGCGCCTCGACATGGTGCAACCATCAGGAGCAAAGAGTCGCAGGCAATTTTCCTCCGCTTCTTCTACAAATTCTTCGCCTTGGAAAAATTAACCCCCCTCCAGTAGAAATGCGCATGTCAACGTGATTATTATTATCAATAATGCATTGCGATTTATCGCAGGCCCCCGACAGCTGATTGGCTCCAGTCCAAGCGCTCACACATTATTCAAATCCGCTCCCTATTGATGAGCGGAGCGGTGTGGCCGAAGGGGGCGTGGGGAGGCACGCCAGTGGCCGGGCGGAGGGGATGGAGGCAGGGTTAATAATATCCAACTTCTCGCTCTTGTTTTTTCCTCCTTTATGAAATATGTAGGCTACTGTAACACAGGCCAGCCGAGTCTCTTCATTTTAAATGGTCTTCAACTTACAGCACTTAAAGGTGGACATTACTCCTTCCCCTAATGCAACTAAAATGATCACCCAGTTTGTGGGGGCTCGCGGGGTTTGACCGCTGCTCCTCGTGTTAAAGGCTTTAACACGAGGAGCAGTTTCTCACTGAAACGTGACACAACAATTGCATCATGAAGTTCTCAGGCTAAACTCAGCAAATGATGGATATGCACAATATATAATGTGGTATGTATGTTAGATAAAATATGAAAAAATTGCTCAAATACAAGCATTTAAATTACAATTACAGTGTGACAAAAAGTGTCTCCTGATATGCAGGAGATATAAAGATATACAGAGGATGAATCTTTTTATATATTGCATTAACATATAAAATTTACTGGGATTTTATTTGATAGACTAACAGTTATAGTTGCCAAAATCTAAAAACTGTGCTGCTAATTAGTATTGAGGGAATTTACTCAAAATTGAAATCCACGGCTCCCAGAAGTCACTAAATTAGTATCCAAAGTCCACCTGTTAGTAGAAATTCAGCAGTTCTATGAAGTAAAAATACAAAGAATACACAATTTAAAACCTACCAATATATGACCAAGGTGGCATGGTAATACTGAAATAAAACATGCTAGAGAGTACAAAAGACTTGAGATAGGGGTGGAGGTTCACCTTCTAGCAGGAGAATGACCCAGAACATTCATCCAGAGCAAAAATAAAATAGTCTAGATCAAAGTGTGTATTGATTTCTAAGAATCATCAGTTAAAGTCCAGGCTTTAATCTATATGAGAATGTGACAAGATTTGAAAACAAATGGCAGATGACATCAATCTAATCTAACTGATGTTGAGCAATTTGGGAAAGAATGGGCAGAATTTGCATTCATCATTTTCTTTCAAATGCTCAATCATGAATAGTTTCTCTAGGCATTACGACATAAAGTTCCAATCATGTAGTCATAGAAGGTTTATAAAAAAAATGTGCCAAAACTACATTTGCATAAACAAGATGTTTATCTATAAGATGTACGTATATTAAAATCATTAGAACTCATAAGCAACTCATTTATACTTTGTCATTTTATTGTGTTTCCACCATTGATTATATAGAAATTCATATGTAAATACAAACAAGCAAGTGCGCTGAAGCTCTGATTGTGCTTGGTGAGATATTTGCTCCAGTTAAATCAGTTTAAGTCTGACTTCATGCTGCTTTCTTTGTTCTACAGAAATGGAGGTTGGATAAATTCTGTTGGCCCTGCTTTACATCCACGTTGTTGGCTCAGTTTGTGTGCCTAAAGCATTCCAGGAAGTTCACTGCAAAACACTAGGGAGAAACAACAAAGAGAGGGGTGCCATTATTAATGTAGCACCTCATGCATAGGACAGTAAGCAAGGCGACCTACCAGAATCACATTTCAAGAACTATATGCTAAAAATCCTGATGAGGTCAGTGCAAACAGAGTTAAAACAGAGTAACAGAGTGGTCATATATCTTTTTGGTTTCTCAATGATAGTTTTCAGACAGGATTTATTTCTTTTTTGCATTGTGATTTTCTCACCAAGCTTTTAAAACTGTGGAGACAGGAATGCTCACTGAAGCGAAATGAAATGCAAAAGGTTAAGAGGAGAGAAGGGGAGTGCTATTACGGAGCAGTATTTTCCAAAATATCGTTCAAAAGGAAGGCTTTAAACAACTTTTCAATGCAGATCAGAAAGAATTGTGCAAAGACAGTTTATTTAGGGGTGGCTCATTATAAATAACAAACTTTAACTGTTAGGATCCTGTTGTTTTACACCTTTCAAAATTAAAAATTAGGGGTGCAACGATTGCAATTTTCTGTCTGATCGCCGATCATCAATCTTTAGAAAGCCTGATAACCAATTTCTTTTGTCTGAAATGTCATTAAATATAGCAAGAAAGTTGGCAAGTTGGCAACAGTGGGGCAACTATTGTTAACTTCAAAAGTGCAGACATGATCTGGTGGGCCAGACTGTCAATCAAACCTCTCTCACAGCATAGCAAAAAGGGATAGTGGTTTATTTTTTAACCTTTGCCAAGGTTGGTAAGATTGGGCAATAAGATCTCCCGATCACTGACCTCCCAAAATTAAGGAAATTGGTGCTGATAAATCAGTCCATCCCTGTTAAAAATCTTCAAGTTGTTGTGACTAACTGGAGAATATTAGACACTGCCTCTGGATTTGGTATGTGAGATTTGATTTGGATATTTGGATTTTGCATTTAAACACAAGACAATTACGAAGCTGGATTGACCAAGTCGGAGAGAAATGTGCCATTCAGGGGATTGTAAAACATCGTCGCCAAGAGTATGACCTGAAATGAACTTCTGTCTGTACAGTTCAGGTAACTTCATGCATTGGCCTTTTTCAAAGCTTGAAATACCTAAGCATGTGTTACATGAAACCACAGCTGATAAGCTGGAGACAAAGACACGCCAATATATTCAGATAAACAAATGTTCTTTGAGGGTCTGGCTGAAGGTGAAAAAGAGGGGAGTGCTGTCTAGACAGTTTATTGCCCCAATAAGAAGCTACACTTGAATAAAGCGTTTCTTCTGTGTTCAGCCCAAACAAGTCAAACTGTGCACAGTCGTAAAGCTGCAGTTGTGGGAACCAGACGGGATGTCAGCTGTGAGAGCAGCTACCTCTTTTGGAAATTGGGTAATTACCGATAAAATAATAATAATAATGAACTCAATATAGTGACTATAAAAAAAATAAAGTTACAACTTTTTACTTTGACGCTGAGATCAACTTGGAAACGGTTGACTTCCAGACTCACTTATTGGACATTTTTAACCTGTCAAGAACATATATTTATATATATATTTTTTGTTGTTGACAATGTCATTCTTTTAACAATTAAAGTTTTACTTGAAAGCCACCCAGTAACAATAACTCCCATCCTTTTGATTCCTTGTTTGCTGTGACATTTGGACCTTCTCTTATGTGTCATGTGTGTCTGACTTTACGAGCAGGACCTCTCAGCGGACGAACAATAGGACCCCGGCACTTGCTGAGGAATTGGGGAATTGAACATGTGTCTCTTTAGGACTCAATAAAAGATGAAAGGCATAAGGAAGGATGAGCAATTTAACATCAGTGTGAAAATCAGTGCAGATGCCAAAACAAGCAGGATTTCTGGGAATAGTTTTGGTTTTAGTCATCCTTATTGTTTCTTTGACGTCACTGATTCTTCTAAATCTTTATATAGATCTTAACAAATGAGTTCTTTAAGCTAAGCTTTAAACATTCATGAGTAATAAGCAATAAGCCACTTTGGAAGTAATAATGCAATATGGATGTTTGAATCTGTTGAGTAAGAAACAGATTATTCTGCAAAGAAGACTTTCCTCTTCTTCGCAGAGAAAAGTCTAACCTATCATCTGAAAAGGAAAGTCTAACCTGCAGCGTCCTAAAGGTGCATCAATCTGATGCAAAATCAAATATGTGATCCACATGATGAGGTTCTCATGTTATAAAATGTCAAGAGCTGAAACATTTATCCCTCTAAGGCATTTATAAATTAAGACAAAACTTATAGGCTCTTTGGTCACCTTTATTCTTTGTAGATGTTGGAGAGACAAGAAATGTTAATTAGGCAAAAGCATCAAATAAATTATTTTATATCTTTTTCTAATGTTTTATACAATATCATATATTATCAGGATTTAGTTCATGCTTTTATTATGGCCTTGCAATATCAGATTACAATATGCTTTATGGTTTTTGCAATTACGGGATTCCAGTGGGAATTTCTAAGAACTTTTGGGAATTGTCTTCTGTTGTCATGTGATTCTACCTAAGTATCAAAATGTGTTGAAAAAACCTCAGATGACCTATTTAAAATTACTTTTGTTGATTTTCTTTCTGCTTTTTGCCTTTTTAATTTGACTTATCAATTTAGTAAACTGCTCCACATAAAAACATTGTCAGTCGAACCAGAGTGAGAGTTTGTTGAAGACAGAAGACAGCTATAATTAATAAATTAGAATATTATGGATTCAGTAATTCAATTCACAAACTGAAACTCATTATATGGATTGTTTACACACAAACTGATGTTTTAAGCCTTTATTTCTTTTAATTATAATGGATTTTCTATTGCAGTAGATGACAACATCATATTTAAGATTAGACTAATAAAAAATCTTTTCAAAACAGAAATATGGGCTTTAACAAACTCTCACTCTGGTTCAACTGACACTGAATGCAAAGTAAGTTTCATACTTTCTTAGAACAATGACACCAGAAATACCCTATTTCTATTTGGTGTGCTTCTTCTTTTATTATTTTATGCCCCAATCACACTCTTCAGGAGTCCTTTAGGACATTCCACATTGTACCTATGAATAACATCATCAAATTTACACAAAGTACAAAGGAAAAGGCTTTTTTCATGGTAGGTCTGTATTCCTGTACAAAGGGTAAGCAGCGCAGAAGACAGACAAACACAAATGAAAACATCTGAGCTGACCTTTCTTGTTTCTTGAATTTACTGTTTTTTTTCATTCATATTTGTCATTTCACCAGAAGTTTTGATCGTTTGCAATCAATGAGCTTATTTCTACGACTGCACTCTCAAGATTATACAGTAATTTTCTACACCACCCCTTTGGTTTCAATCATCTAAACATGACATTACCAAGAAAATACAAGTACGCCACCTGACTGCAATTACGACAGTGTCAGACTGTTTTTGTTATTGATCAGAACACACCCTTCCCAGTATGCTCCTTTTCAGCAACATTCATATTGTTCTTTTGTTTGGTGGCGTCAAAGGTGAAAGGTATTAGATGCACCCTGAACCGAAAAGCAACAGTTCAGACAGACTTTAAGTAATATATGACATTAAATGTTGCACAAAGAGCTCTAACAAAAACAATTGCTTGCTTATTGTTAGGTTTGCACAGAATTAGTGTAAATTTTAGATAATGGGAAGAAAGTTTTTCCCCTTGCATTCAATACTGTGGATAAAGTCAAATTACTTACAGAGAGTTAAAGAATAATCCAGAGGTTTAAAAAGTGTACTGTGGATCCTGCCTGTTTGGGTGTAGCGTTGAAGCATTTTTCTGATTTTACATTTTTCTTTATTGAAATTTGTTTGTTTTGAAGCAAACTAAAAAAATCTGATGTTTGTAGTGTTTGACATGCAGGTTCGGAATGCCTTCCTGGCTTTACCTACATATAAAGTTATTGTGGATCATTACCTGATATCCGTCCATTCATTCATTTGTTTTTGTTGTTTTTATCAGTGAATGGAATATTTTCTCAAAACTCCTGTTTTTTTGTTTGAACAAATTTAAGATGTTTTTTTGTTTGCCTAGTCTCCTTCCTCCTGGACTCCTGGATGAGTTGTCCATGTGCCTCCCCATCCCCCCATGTTTCAGACCCTCACCCCTCCACAGCCCACAGGATAAGTTGGTACAGACAGTGGGTTGTTGAAACTGATGTGTTGCTTTTTTCAATATTTTGACCTACTTCATGTTGTCAGACAGGTTCTGATCTCTTGATTCTACGGCCTAATCAATTAAGTCACCGTTTCAAACTGCTGTTTGTATTAACTTAGGTGATAATTGTCTGGGTTTTTTTAATCACATAAAGAAATATAAAAAACCCAAAAGTGAGCAAATACTGTATCTCTACCAGCTTTAATCCAGAAGTACACAATGGAAACATTAAAATAAATCTTCTATTTTCAGCTTGAGGCAAAAGTGAATATCTGGCTTGTCTGAAGTCCACTATCTGATAAGCAAAAATATTATATCCAGCAAAATTTTACACATTCAGTATATCCTACGTGCACAAAAGAGAATTAAAGGAAATCCTTTTATGACTCTATAGCAAAAAAACTCAGTAAATGTTCACATCCTGACTGTTGTTTGGACAGTTTCACTCATTCTAAACAAGATTTCTGCTTTTATTTACACATCTTTGATTTTTGCACAGCACACATTATGTAAACAATAAAAACAAAAGTTCCTACTCAGTTACACGTTCCCTCAGTTGGCGAGTGAAGCAGATACTTTTTTTTTTTTGATCGGACTATGCTATTTCTGACAACTTTGCAATATTTTTATGTTCTATTCTTATCCTTATTGTATTATGTTTTTAGTTTTTTGATTGTTTTAATACATTTTTGTTACTTTTTTTTTTTATCTGTGTGTGAACCTACATGTCTTCATGTTGCTGTTACATCTGATTTTTTCCATGATGGGATAGTGAAAAATATTTTTATTCTATTTCAAGCTGCATTGATTAGCTGTTATGCTCAATTAGAATGATTAAAAAGTTAAAGCAAACACAATTAAGACTTTTTCTAATAGTGATGTTACAAAATTAAGCTATATTTAAAAATGTGAAGGAACTGGTCAGAAAAAAAAATAGACATCCTATTGTATTTATGTCAATAAATTTCCAAATTACAGATGTGGGAAAGAGTTGCACTGCATTATCTAAAAAAAATGTCAGTGAGCATAAATTTCCCAGCACAAATTTTAAGTTATGCTAAGGATGAAATTTAACAGAATCATTTGCATTTAAAGAGTTCATCCGGAAATGGTAGTAACACCTGGTTGAAGCTGTAAGTATAATGGACTCTGCCTGTGATAGAAAGATGGGTGCTTATTTGTCTCACACCAGCGGCTGTGGGGATGGGGGTTGGTGCTCGAGGAATTTATGTGCCAAAGTATTCCACAAACAACTTCTGCTCTGGTCATGAAACCCTCACATTTAGTTTCAGGGGCTAATCACTGTCACATTGTTGCATTTCCTTCTCTTTTTTTGGTCATTTTCCTTGCAGATGAAGGGCCTGACAAAGAAAGTTACTGATTAGTCCTGTTTTCTTTTTAGGTCTAGGTTTATGGCCATGGCAACAGTGTAATGTCCCTCCTGCACTCTGAGTGTGTGACAAGCATGATTGTGTGTGTCTCTGGTGTGGTGGCAGGCGGGTGAGGGGAGAGATCACCGGCCCACACATGGCTGTAATTTAATGGAGAATTGCCCAGTAGTTCCTGTGCAGAGGTAAACACACCAATAGTCGGGCTTTTGTTATTGCACGACTATGACAACTGCCTCCATCAATAAACAATAGAGTGTTGGGGGAAACAAGGACTCACTGTATGAAGAGAACCCCACTGTGTCTACTTCTCACTCTCACTTGTAATCAGCAACGCACTCAAGAAGCATATGATGATCCTGGGCAATAACAAAGCTGGAGAGTTAAAGTCACACATTAGAGAGAAAGGAAATCCCAGCAAGAAATGTATTTTCAGAGACCATTTAGTGCAAAACTTTCAGTTTTTATTAATTTGCAATCCTCTGTGATAAGAAGCAGATACTTTTTTTTTCTTTTTAAGGTGGGGGTTGCAGCGGAGGTCAAACTGGAAGAATTTGAGACACAATAAACAAAGAGATAGAGAGAGCTTGGTAGTCCCCATCAAGCTGTGAGTCAACAGGGGGCCAATCCCTCAAATCTGAGATGCAATCTGGGTCAGGGCCATAAACATTTACAGGGTGGGAAGTGGTGAGCAGAGGGGGATGCAGGATATCAGGCCTCCTCTCCCACTTCTAATTAGCTTATGAGAATGTAACACTTATACAACAGCAAACTGCCAACTCCAGAGTTTTGTTGTTGGCGAGTGAAAGCTAAACAGCTGCTAAGGTTTGATTCATGAACCATTTTCTGAACATCTGTGAGTAATAGCATTTGTTATATATCAGCGATTCCAGGAACACCTGGAGAATTACATATCTCTTGATTTCAACTAAGTTTACTTGTAATTCATGAGAATAAACTGACACCTTCTTAAAAATAATGACCTAAGTCATTTTTTGGCAAAAGTGTTTTTGTTACAAGAATCACCAACTTTTTTGTGCCAATAGATGATTTAGGCAAAAAAAAAATATTAAAAAATTAATAAAAATAATAATAATAATAAATCACTTTTGGCTAAAAGTTACTTAGGCTATTATTTTAGGAAGGTAGCCATTTGTAAGAATCATCATCAAATGATGATGGATTATTGTTATCAGAAAACAACCAGCTGGGATTATAATCAAGGATGGAAACAGGATTAAAATTAAACAATCAGACTAACATGAGTTTATCAGGGCAGGGCTGGTTCAGGTTTTTATCGTGTTCTATCTACCATAAAAACCATTACATCATTATGCTATTTTTATCATGTATGTTTAATCATTTGTGTGACATGCATCACATATTATCGTTATTATAGTTTGCCAGTGGAATATAATAATAATAATAAAAAACGACAAAAAAACAGCCCCCAATATATTACGAGTTTGCTTTATAACTTTACTCTAGACTTAGAGAACAAAAACCTTCTATGTATGTTTGATGTTTTATTGCTTGTTTATTGTAAGGCACTATAGGGAATCAGAGTGTGTTTGTGTGTGGTGCAGGTGTGACAGAGCAGTTTCATTGTATGTGACACAAAATGACCATAAAGGCATTCAATTCAATTGAGTTTAATTTCAGTTAATACAAAAGATAAGAAAACATTTTTAACATACTGAAACATAATATTGGTAAAATACTTTTAAGAGCAACTTCACAGCAACGTCACAAGTTAAAGCTACCAGAGTTGTATAATTTGTCACCTAAAAAACCAACACATCATGTTTAGTTTTTGGATTTAGTATATTATTTTGTTGTATAATTATCATCACCATTATTTAACCTTCTTCCCAAAAAACTAACTTCTTGCATACAGATGTGACTGGCAACATTAAAGTTCTTTTGTGCATGTGTGTTTGTATTTTTCTTGTTGTTTATCCTCTTCATTCCTTCATTCCTCCTCCTAAGGTGTTTGTATTTTTTATTTTATGACTGTAGGACAATGTTTGAGCCATATATGAGAACACTGCACTAGCTTGTCAGTTAGCATTGCCTCTAAATATCATTAGCTGCAGTTTCTTTTGAATATTTTAGATATGCTCTGCAACCAAAAAAATCCACGAATGGGTGAATTTATCTGAATAATTTGGAGAAATGTTCCACAGAAAAATACAGGAATAGGTGGAACCACTGAATATGAATATTATGTATTATTAATATTATTGAAACATTTATTTGTTTGAGTAACTCAAATCACCAAGTGGCACACATATAGATTAATTATGTTTGAAGCCTTTATTTTTATTATGATAAATTTTCACATACAGCAAATGAAAAATAATAATGAGGAAAATATCATAATACAGATAAAGAAACATATGAATACAGAAATGTGTGCTTAATTAAAGCTACCACCAAGTTATGCAGTTTAAAATACCTTTATCCCTGATAACCACCAAAAGTACGTAAACTGTTCAATTCGATGAAACTTACAAAATAAAAAATCACAAAAAAAATTCAAAGTTTCCTGGCATTTAGCAAAAATAAATAATTTAGATAATTCAAACTAAGCCATTCGGTGTATGTTAATATGCAGTTTCAACTGGATTTATTTATATATATTTTATATATAAAAGGAAGGAGCAGAGATGTGTCTGTAATGACGGTGTGCCAAAATGTGTAAATGCTTTATGATATTTTACTACATCCCCTAAATCTTTTTATTAACATTGCCATAAAGCCATGAATGGTGCCCTTTGGTGTTAAAGGAGACAGCTTTTCTGAACACAAAAGGAACCATGCAGCATATGACACTTGATGGTGAATGCTGTGGTTCATGTGGGGCTCGGGGACAAAAAGACACCTGGAGGGTTTTCAGGCTCTTTAATGTAGGTTTACAGCAGGCACTAACGGCAACAGCAGTGAGACATGAAGGTATTGACGAGCGTCTGATTATACAGGAGGAAATTCTTAAATCACTCCGTCTAGACGTAAAACCTTTTAAGATGAAGATTTGGAAATATTTCTTGCAGTGTTATCTGGTTTCTAGTTAATTCAGCTTAAATAATAAGTATTTCTATAAGTACCGGCATGGGTAAGAGTGTATTGTGGTTGTTATAGTAACAACCTAGGCTGCCTTACTGAACAATAGTCAAGCCTTTTTAGGGGGGAACAAGTGGCTACCCTCTCCACGACCACATCTGCTGCCTTAACATTTAGACTTATGGGATGTTCTGCTGGTTGTTTTCTGACCTGGTTGCCTTTCATTAAAGCTAACAGGACGAGAGACTGAATGAGAATGAAAGTCAGCATCTGCCCTGGCTCTGGGATATGAAATTCAGAATAAAGAGACACATGATTTTAAAAGAATTGGACAAAATTTCTGCATGGATGACTAGGTTTATAATAGCAGAGATTGAGATATTTTAAGGCTTGAAATTTATAAAAAAAAAAACAAAAAAAAAACTTGGGTAGAAGTTCATTCATCTTGAGTATGTCTGTCTTATTAATTTTGGGTTTTAACTGAAGCATTTGAACAATTTTCTTTCCAGTGTGGAAAGTTATGCAATATACATATTCACAATACAATATTTCCACAATCTATATCAGTTCAAATTAGACAAATAGCAATAAGCATCCAGAAATGATGGTTTAAACCATCTTACCCAAGCTGTCAACTACAAAAGAAACTTAATTGGACAGGATTTTGAAGAACCATCCAGGAACCACCAAGTTTATGATGAGCTGGAAGATACTGGAACTCCAGTGTCACAGTCAACAGTAAAGTCAGTAAAACATTGCTTTGAAGACACAGGTGCCCACTAAGAAAGCAGTGTTTGTTTCCAAAATCAACACCATCAAACTCGACTGGAATTTGCAGCTACTCACATGGAAAACCTAGAAAAAAAAATTAATCATGGTCAAGAACCCCTCAGGTCTTCCAGTTCTGGTCTGCTCTGCATCCCCAGAACCAGAACCAAAGGAGGAGGAGCAGCATTCAGCATCTAGGCACCACAAATTTGGAACAAACTTCCAGAAAACTGTAAAGCAGCTGAAACACTGACTTCCTTTAAATCTCGACTAAAAACCCACCTTCTTAGAATTGTATTCGAAACGTAATCAATTACGAATTTAATAATGGCACTTGACTTAATGTAATGTTTTGATTATTGATTGTGTTGCATGACTTTGTGTTTTTGTGTTTGTTATGATGTAAAGCACTTTGAAATGCCTTGCTGCTGAAATGTGCTATACGAATAAAATTTGATTGACTGATTGAAGAAAAAGACTGAGCTCCTTGGACAGAATGACAGGAAGAATAATTCAAATAATCTTCACTCCTTGAGACTTTCAAACCTATTGTCATTCAAACTGCCAACTAGTGTTGGTGGTATCATGATGAGATTTGTCACACTGCCAATTAATTGTACAGGTGCACAGAGCAAGGTTGAAGGAATAAAGAAAACGGAGGAAAATGTCTAAATTCTTTAACTTTTGTTAAAAAAAAAAAAAAAAAAAAACAACAATAAATTGATTGACACATTGACACAACCACATGCTACAAAGGAGCAATTATCCCAAATGAACATATGAATTGGTTTTACAATGGATAAAGTAAGCTAAGATTAAGCTTCTGGAACTTAAATTATATCGTTACCTTCCTAAAGTCTATATATATATATATATTTTTTTTTACCAAAAGAAGATTTTGGTTAAAAAAAACAAACAAACAAAAAATCCCTTTTGGCAAAAAAAAAAATAAAATAAAATAAAATAGTTAGGCCATTATTTTAGGAAGGTGACAATATTGAAAACTGAGGGATTATGCTAATTTAAATTAACTCAACCAATTCTGATAAGAGTTAATAAATATAGAATCAGACATTAAACAGACGTCTATTGATGTCAAAAAGCACCACTTTGTAAAGAGACATTTACCCAACTTTTAGTGATTATGTATGCAAATATTCAAGGTTGCATGTAATATTTCGTAGCTGCATGGGCACAATACCATTCAAAATTTAAAAAAAACATTAAAATGTTATTTTGCTTAATCATTGTATCCTGGAATCAATTAAAAATGTCATTTCTAACCATGGATATAAACCAGAGAAATGCCTGTTCTGAGGAAACAGACTGATATGAAGATTCCTTAGATGTTTTTTTTTGTGTGATTGTCCACTTTTCAGTTGAATTGTCAGGTTGTAGGCAAACCATATGTTTTTGTGTCAGCAAGGTTGTGGGAAATGCCCATATTTCAGCATTCCAGCCACCTTTGAAGTGGAGATGTGGAGCTTCAAAATGACGTCACGCCCAAATTAACCACGTTCCAGCTGTGGCTTGGGAAACTGGTGGGTTCTGCTCATTTCCACTGATCAGGCTGGCTATTATTAGCATTGCATTATGACACAGAGGCAAAAAGTTGATTGATTAAATTTTGACTGTAGCATATGTGACTGATTTAATGAGACACAAACTAACTTTTTTTAAAATTATCTGTAATTTACAATGAAGAAAGTTTTCAAGTTAGGTTTCAGGATCAATATTTTTGATACAGTCAGCTCTCTGAGGCTGAATTCAACCATTTTGCTCCAGTTTTTTTCTCCAAGAAGTTCAGAAATTCAGATGTCAGAGCTCCAACGTCACTAGTACTGCTGCATTTCAGAAATGCAGCAGTACTAGTGATATCTTAAAATAATCATTAGAATGAATACAAAGAACACTTCCGTCCTCTTTTTCTCTAGTTTGTGCAAAAGTTTAGGTCTCTGTGTGTGTGTTTGGCAGTAAATAGGGTTGGGTGTGGGGCTGGGGGTGGCACTGTAAATCATAGGCTGGACAAAAAGAAGAACCCTATGGTTCCTTTGTCTTTTGATTCCCTGTGGGCAGTAGCCTCGGAAGAATTGGACTGCAGCCACCTGTGTGTCTGCAAAGCCACTTTTACACAGGACAGTGTCCTTTTCTTTGTCTTAACAACATATATATATATATTTTTTTGCAAGATACAAGGTCTACATAACCCAGATAATGTCACGTCTACTCTTAAGCCACTTTATTTAGCTTTACAGTGTATGCAGAAAACACTTCTTATCTACACTCCTTTCAGTCAGATAAAAATAGTTAAGCAACTGCAGCAGAAGTCAGCGGCTCCTTCGCACCAGAAATTCAATAAACATTTTAGGCAGCAACTCTTTGCTGTGCAGTGACCAAACCTGTATTACTTGCTTGCTCTTCACAAAACCCAGACCGGATCAATAAGTTTCTTTCTGTCTCTCGTACTCAGCACTGTACCCCCGGCCCCCCACACACACACACGCCTGCACACAAAAAAATGTGGTCCCAGAATCTTGTGACCGCCGATGCATTTCGAAGCAATAAAAGGGAGGGGAGAAAAGAAAGACTTCAAACTTCAGGGCATCCAAAGCCCTACATCCATATTGATTAAACAAATTTGCCACAAATCATTTTACAAATGCCCAGTGGGGGGCTATAGAGGGCAGTGGAAATGCCCCATTCATGCTCTGTCCTCCCCCGCTGGGCTGAAGCCTCGACTCTTGGCTCGTTTAAGCGTGCTGACAACCTCTGATCCCCTGGCCATCTGCAGGGTGGGCCGGCCTGCACTCAGGGTCCTTTGTGCTCGAAACTTCAGATTTAAAGGGAAAACTGCAGGACAGAGCATAGGAAAATCTTCCTCATTTACTCTTGGTTCCTCACACAAGTCAAAGGAAGAAACTGGGAAACGGAAACTGTTGTGAGATTATGTTTGGGTTGTGTCACTCTCTGCAGCCCACAGCAGCTGCCTGGTGTGTTCATGCAGTGACTCACACAAGTTTGGGTGAACTTCAGCTCCGCCTTCTCCCCCTCACCACGCTGCTCTTTGTGAATGAAAGTGGGTGGAGGCAGCTATGTGGAGCATGCACGCATGCGGATCAGTATTTTTGAATGCGGGTGTGTGTATGTGTGTGTGTGACGGGGTGTCCACGTGCTGAGCGGCTGCCCTGCGAGGGAAAGCAAACATGACGCTGACTTTGCACATGCACAACAACCAAGTTTGAGTTTTTGCTTTCAACCTATTTCAACCTACCCTGCTTTTAATATTTTGTATTTGTTCTAAGCGCCTTTGTTCAGTTTCAAATGAACAGACACTTATCTACAGGTGTGCTGTATGTTTCTATTTAAAGTTACAATCCATTTTTCTGTAAAATTTGTCTCACATAAGATATAATTTTCCATCTGAAGAAAATTGTTAGTTGTCCTATCGGTAATGCTATTTTCTCATTATGAAATCTACCCTCCCAAAAACAAGCTTTAATATGGACCTGATGACATTACACAAGCAGCCGACTGGATTATTTTAATTTTAATTTATCTTAACTTTTTAATTGGCATATGTTTTTTCTTTTCTTTTTGCTAAATTTATTCTTTTAGGTCTTTAAATGTAAATGTTTGAGAACCCTTGATGGATTTCAGAAAAAATTGTAAACAGAAAAAAAACTGGAATGAAACCTGACTACGTAAAGGCAGGGATTCTCACTTCGTGTCCACAGAGTCCATGTCTGATATCTAGATCAGATATGGAACAAATAAAAATGAGCAATTTCCTCATATTACATTTGCTTACAATGTCCAAGCAAATAATATTGCAAATTTTACGGTGCAGTCGTTTCTGATCCTAATCTAAGATCATTTTTGACGGCTAAGTGGTGTAATTTTATGCAAAATGTCAACTTAACTTGGCAAAATTTCATGCCTGATCAAATAAATTGCTTCTCTTTCTATGGAAGAATAAACAAAATTAATAAACTCAATGCAAATTGCAAAAAGACTCATCAAACAAACTGACAAAAACATTGCAGACACCCAACGATAGAAGCAGGTGAAGGACAAGATCCTCAATCTGAGTATATGACCTTATGAATTTAATTTAATTTTCAACATAAAACATAATATAATATGATATAATTAACATGTAAGATTTCAGCATTTTAGCTGAAAAATAACCCAAATATGTTGATATTACTTTAATGTTTCTGTAAAGGTCTTGCAATGTACCAGTCAGTTATCTCTAAATGTTTCATAAGAAATAAGGAAACATGTTAAGTAAAAAGCTTTTATGAGATGAATCAAATTTACCTACCAATAATTAAGGATGTTTCTATTTGCTTTTTTCTTTTTTTTTTTTTACTACATTTTTGTAAAAAAAAATCTTGTTACATGAAATCATTTATTTCTAAAGATTATGTAAAGTAGAAAATATAAATTCAAAGGGATTCAGTAAACATCTTACTCTGCTGAGACATGGAGCTAGGCTAATATTGGCTTGTTTGTCTCCGTTTGATTAAAGTTGTTGATAATTCGGCTTATGATATAATTTTTTGTGGTTTTAGGTGATTGATGTTGAAAGACCTTACGTAATAGCTTGTTCTTTTGCTTCATAAATAAAGTGCTTTGCTTTGAATATTGTGTATAGTAATAACTTGTGTTATAGAAGTGGACTGCGTTGTGTGAGTTTTCTCCAACATGGCTATCATTGGGTGTCCATTCAATGGAGATAAGGTTTGGATTGGGTTTGGACTGACTTACAGTCTGCTCCGGATCAGAGATCAAACTCTGAGAATTTCTGCAGAATCTATGTTGTAATCTGTAATATGATTCTCATTTCCCATAGTATTTACCACCAACAACTGTTTTCCTATTCCTATGCCACTTGTGATGTCATTAACCCAAAGAACCAACAAAGCAAAATAAGCTTCCTTTCACAAGTACAAACAGAAAAAAAAACATTTTTTTTTTTTTTAATTATGCAATTAAAATGAATACTTTATATTCTCTTGATTCCTAGTCAAAATACACATAAATTTGTGATTAAAAAGCAACAGGGCACTGGATAGCATCTTTAAGTTGAAGGGGAAAACAATCCTTATCATCTCCAAAACTTAACCAGTCATATTTTAGTCTCAGCAAATAATCACCAATGAAATTGTTCCCAAATTATTAAAGATAAAATCTGCTACTACTCTCCATTTCATCTTTTCTATAAACCCCAAACACATTCTAGGCCCCTTTCATTTTAACTGCTTCCAGTTACTTTAGATCGTCCTCAACTTCTGAATACAATCAGGAGAAGGAATGGGCACCTTAAAAACAACCCCACCAGTGACAGCTCGTGTAACCCAAGTTACGGAGGATTAGATGTTGCTGCAAAAGCTACAAATCCTCAGAAATAATTGATCACTGTCTCTTTTTTGGCTTTGGGGACAGTTCTCGATGGTTATACCATTTTACATGCTTGCATATAATTTATCTGGTGCCACAGTCACTTTAAACTTTAGTACATCTCCTTTCCACTCATGCAGAACGTCCGCCTGGAAATTATTTTGCTCCTGTTTATGCGGAAGTCGCATGATGAGTGGGCTCACAGGGAGCAGCTGAGCTGAGGAGAACAACAAAACAGGTAATGCTTCCAACAGCTGTGGGACTCTTCGTGTTAGTACGGGACAAAAACTGCTGACTGGGACAAAACACAAGCTCACGAGTTTAGCTCTTAAGAGTTATGTAATTTGTGTTTGTTAATTCATGCAGAAACACACACAGGTCTGCATCAAACATTCTAATATTTACTTTTATTGCTTATTTCTGTCTTGTAAGGGTCTGTAGAGAGGCCTTAAATGTTTCTGCAGAAACAATTCAACAACACCCATCACTCATAAATATGTCACCTGACTGATGTGAGCCCAGCAAGTTATAGCGACCCTGGGACACACAACTCTTCCCTTTCCCAGACACGAACATTTCCACTGATTTGTGTCCAATCCGTGATCTCAATCAACCGTCAGGTCAGGTACAGTTTGACGCTTTGACGTCTATTCACTCAACGGTTGTACATTACCGTAAAAGAACCAGCTGTTCTTAAGACAGAAGAGCAGCGGTAGGTCGTCCATTTCATTTGGCTGTCGAGTTACGCACAGCTGCTTTTGAGTTGCCGAGACATAAAATCAATATTGTTCCTTTTTTCTTGTTTGCTGATGCTGGTGGAGGATGGAGGACTGAGTCAATAGAAAGCTGCTGATAATGTAGAGACAACAAGAATTTTTATTTTGGCCAGACAGCTGAGTCAAAGCACTCTGGAAAAAATCAAACACTGCAAGTTTTACGCTTCAATGTCAAATCTGACATTGAATATGAATATTAGAATTTGACACAAATTAGTGATTTTTGGTTTATTTATTTTTAATGGACTCCCTTCTGTACATCCATTCTTTCTCCATCCACCCATAGTCGGAAGTTGGAGAGACTGGGTCCGGCACACAATGAGATAAATATACTGCTCTGTTCTTGCCTGCAGATTTTTCTCATAAAAAATCCCTTTGATAGTTCAGCCATCTGGCTGGAGCCCAAAAAAAAGTCCTCATAAAAGAGGCCCAAATAAGGTCAGGGGTCACTCCCTCCCTAGGTCAGGGGCCCTGAAAGGTTGTTATAGTGGACTTTACTAAAGTTGTCAGCTCAGATCTCTTTGACAAATTAAAGCACATTCTTCTGGTTTAACAAGTATTCCCTTACAGTCAAACTTCCTCCAAATGACACGCTGCACAGGAAAGAGGAAACGCTGAGTACACATAATATCAGCACCTTGAAAGTGGCGAACGTTGGAAGATATATGAGATCATCTTTCAATGATTCTTGATTGTCAAATAAAATGACCATCCTTCTTTGGACAGGTCTGCAGCAGCTTTCCCCGTCAGTTTAAAACCATTTTCCATATGTGGCTAAGTAAACACTCTTTACTCAACACATAGTACATTAAAGGTGCAATGACACCCTGTCATTAACCCTGACCTGTCTGCATCTCGGTCCAAATGTCCAGAGGATGAAAGGCTCGGCCTGGACTTATCTCACAGAAGCATTCAGCTGACAGCCGTCTGCGTGACAGCGCAGAGAATCTGCCCGCTAACACGATACAGATCCACACTGTTTGAGATGATAAATCTGCAACTGGCTTTGACATGTAGACTTAAAATACACTGGCTCAGGAGATTAGTGAAGAATATTTGTTGGAGTCATTTAAGTACATCAAATAGGCAAACAGTAACTGCTCATCAGCTGAGATACATAGCTTACTGTTTATTCCAGTACAGAGCAAACAACACACTGTTAGCCATCTTAAAAATATCAGGGGAGATTGAAAAAAAATAAATAGCTGATAACTATACTGATACGAGAGATAGCTAAGTAAAAAAATAAAATAAAATGCAGACACTGGGAGTAAGAGAATATATACAACATTCATTTTGGTACAGTAAACAGGAGGCTAAGCTAACTACATCAGCAGATTCATGCAAAAATGCTTTTAGAAAAGAGCAAGCACTGAACATTAGCTGTTAGCTTAACAGTAGCTATCAAGGAGGAGTCTTTGAGACCTCTTTCTCAAATTTTTGAAGATAGTTAAACATAAGTAAAGATAAGAAAAGCATCTAATTACTTTTTGGTAGCACTCTGAAAGCTTACCATTCACAAGCTAGCTCACCTAAATTCACAGGTCCAAAACGAACCAGTTCAGATAGGCTATAGCTGGTTAATGTTGACAGTAGGTAACTGTATGCTACTGTGTTCACCTTGTCTAAAAATTTTTAATTACCGTAGTATTACTACTTTCTTTCTCACTGCATATAGCATAGAAAGATATTTAATGTTGTTAACTATAATTTTAAATCTGGAATAAATTAAAATGGCCCATGCAGTAACATTATGTTATATGTTTTGTTCACATAATGTGAACAAAACTTAAAAATTTGCTATTGGTATAAAATCCAAGTACTGTGTAACCCTGTATATTTACAGTTCAGTATTTGTGTTTTTTTTAGTTTTTTTTGTGAAATGTAACTGAAATGTTTGTGAAAGATTTGCCACTTTGCAGATTCATTCACAAAGCATATCTAAAATATTCCACAGAACTTGCAGGTGGGAAGCTGAAATACAAAGACAATGCTACTTTACACGCTACTAACATTTTGCAAAGCAGGCAATCTGGGAGCTGCATTCATTTTCTTCAGCTCAGCAGAGATTATGAGACTCTATTTTATTCTGTCTTTGAGGTGATTGATAAGCAACGTTGTGAAGATGAGTTGTTGCCAACTATGGGGGACAAATAATGCTCCTCAGTTTCAGATTGGAAGCTTTTTTCTTAACTTCTTCTGTAGAGTAAATCTTTAGCTTATTCTAGCAATATGGAGAAATCTTTCTCTTTCTATGGTAAGTGCACATGCCTGAGATGGTCACGCTGTGTTGTAAAAAAATGTAATAAATATAAAAAAAAAAAAACATTCAGTCTGTGACAAGGCCCATTTTCATCTCAGTAATAGCAGCCTTCATTTCTTCAACTTCATTTATTCTCTTCCATCCTTTATTTAAAGTAATGCTGTAAAACTACATTCTGCAAACACTGAAGCATGGCAGAGGTCTGAGTTTGGGATCAGACCTCTCTGGAATCCTGACCTACCCTCAACAACAGACAAACAACCTCCCAAAGGCATGACTCTGTTTCAAGAGATAGGAAAAGAAATTGAAAAATTATTAGGGGTTAAAGTCTTTACTAGGTAAAGATATGAACACACTGCAGGCACGAAAGCAGGAACTGATCTTTTTGTAACATAATATTGACGTTGATAAGATGAAGCATGAAATATTTTGGGGCTTTCACCGCAGCCAAAAAAAGTTATTATGACAACTAAAAGCAGACTTGAGAGTTATTATTGTAAACTGATAATAAAAGGCGCCATATAAAAGGAAAAACACTAAAGATTTATATGTTTCCAGAGTTGGTGGAGGTGAAAGAGGACATGCATCTATCTTTACACAGATTTGAGAATGTGTTTGGTTTCACCACCCAAGCACTCTCATTCCCATCTTAAAAAGTTAAACAAATGACCATGACAGCTCCTGTGAGTGTGGGAAAACCTTATCCACCACACAGATACTCGGCTGGAGATTTGTCTTATGCTCATTGTGTCCCCGTTTAAAAGACGTGTCAAAGCTCTCGCTGCATGCTCCAGTCACTTCCTAAAAAAGGTGTTGCTGGATGATACGTGGTGGCAGTGTCCAGTTTCAGAGGAAATGGTGAAAGAATTAGCAGTAGGGGAGGGGGATAAGCTCCATTTAATGCCACTTTTAAAAGAAACAAGGCTTGCATCGCTCCCAGGAGCAATCATCACTGCACATTCTTCAGATGGGGTTTGGAATAGTCAAAGGAAATGTACGGGAGTGAGTTGTTCCCAGTCGCGCATCATCTACATGCTGGCTGTGTAAAAAAAAAACAAGAAACAGATATAAGCAGCCGGCCTCTGTTTTTTTTTTTTTTTTTATTTACAGAAACTTGAAGATAAAAGGTAACAAATGGGGGGTTTGGACTCCTCAAATTACATTCAGATGAGAATACTAAGGCTCCTGCATTTCTTACAATCAGCCTAACTATGAAAGGTGAAAACAAACAAACAGTGTTTTTCTCACAGAACTTTTGCCTGAGGGAGTCACCACCAATAGGGGCTTCATCACAGCACGCTGTTATTAATCTTACTTAATTGTAGGCTATTCTGTTCAAATGTCTGCAGCTGTATTTTTCATCATTAAGCGTCTGTTTATAGTGGCAGGAAACTGCCCTAAAATGTAAGTGATAGATATTCTTGTTCTCAGACTGAGAAAACAGGATTAAGTGTCTTTTTGAACTTTGATTGGCTCTTTTTTCTGTTTATTTGTAGACTGAAAATGGAAGAAAGGATGAATTTAGCTCATGAAACACAAGGAGTTTATAAAGCCCTATTTGGGTTTTGAATCTGTGCTTTAATTTCCAAAAATATATGTAGTATGTAGCATTAGCCTGACTTACGAACTTCATCAACTCTTTATTTTCAGAGAAATACAGTGCCTTGAAAAACATTCATACCCCTTGAAAAAAGCTCAGTCTCAGTTAGATTGAATGGACAGTAAGTCTTTGACTAGGCCATTCTGACACGTAAATATGTTCTCATGTCTCACATCTTGTAAAGCCTGCAGGAGTTTTAATCTTCTAGTCATCTGCTTTCCAGAAGAAAAGCATTCCTCAAGCACAATGCTGCCACCGCCATGTTTTGTGAAACTTTGCAGCTCCTCCAAAGTTACATCGAGTCTTCTGGCCACTTCTCTGATCTTTGCTCATCATGCTTCCCCATGCTATTTCTGTTTTCAGTTGTGGATTACACAATGCTCTGTGAAATGTCCAAAGTGTGGGATGTTATGCTTTAAGATAATCTGGCTTTAACAACCTCCACCCTGGTGTTCATGATGCTGTGTTGACTGATGTTCTCTAAAACAACCTCTGAGGCTGGCCTTCAGGATGAGATGAAATTACACACAGGTAGGCTCCATTTCATAATGAGGTCATCTGGTATCATGGGATTTTATTTAAAGGTATTAGAGAAAAGGGGAACGGAACATAATTCAGATTTTTCTTAGTAAATTAAATGTAAAAACCATCACATTAACAATAATACGATAATACAAGATCATTTGTCACCTACTGGGAGAAATTTGTCAAGGCTGCAGAACAACAAAGACCGAACAATAGTTCAAACAAATTCAATAACAATAAAACTACCACAAATAATTAAATAAGCATAACATACATCGAATTTTGTGCAGAGAAGCACATTGGTACACAATATTAATGTGCAAAAGAAAATGCACATTTTGCTTTGCACAGTGAATCCACACAATAATGTTCTACTTTGGGTTGGTGTGTCACATAAAATCACATTAAATCTGTTGAAACAAAGTATTAAAAGTCTTAGATACTGTATATGCTTCCTTTCCTTCTTTTGTTTACTTTATAGTCACACTTTGACTTAAGTAAAAAAAAAAAAAAGTACTCCCTGCAGCTGTTAATGACTGCTCTATCTTGCATAATAAACATGTTCAAATGAGTTTATTTTCTAGATGATTTAACTCTAACATGAACATCTTCTTGGATTAGACTAATTTTGATTATTTTTTTAAGATATATTACTATATATAGCAATAGAGCTTACACTACATTAGGAAACACCTGTTTGGACATTTTCTGATGTACAGAACTTGATTTTTTTTGTAATCAAAGTGAAGATGCCTCTATTGCCTCACAGCCCGGGTCGCATTCCAGTGACGCTGAAAAGGAATGAATCATGGTGGAATAATTGCTCTTACTCTTCCCTGACCACTTAGTTAAAAAGGGATTCAGATGGTTGGGATCTCTACCTCTCTCTCCTCTACCCCTCCTCCCATGGGACGAAGAGAGGAGAGGAGCAGAGCATGGGGGGATGGGTGTTTGACTTGGGAGAGCAGAATTTGGAAGGGGGTGTGAGTATTTACATAAATAGCCAATGCAAGTTTTCCCCACTTCCCCCCGCTCTGTAAATTCAGTTCTGCTCTTCAATAATCATCATTAAACAAATTGAGCCACAAATATTCTGACTGTCCAAAGTGAGTCAGACAACAGAACTGGATTCTGGCTGTATTTTAGAGATCACATGATTCCCCGGGATCTCGGATCAAGTCAGGGATTTGACGCTTTTGCCACCAGGGCTGCGTAGTGGGACAGCAGTTACATATGCTTGTTAACACACTCAAACACACCTAAATTCAATTTGTTTAGACAGCAGGCCAAACAGGTTTTAGGGTTTTGTGAAAATTCTCTGCAAGTGACATTTGAGGAAAATTTGTCTCGGGGGGGCTTTGTGTTTTGTAACCTTTTTGGCAGCTTATACGTCAAAACTATTCATTTCCACTAACAGCCAAAGTAAACCACCAGCATTTTATGTGATATTATTCCTGGAAAAATTTTGATTTAATACTATCGCTTCATTTATGTAATAAATACATTTCTAAAGATGTTGGTTTAAGTTGTAAGATAAACCAAAACCTTGTATATGTAATAGATTTAATGAAAAATAATCAATGTTATGCCAAAACTTTTGAAACATGCTTAACGAGAGGAAGAGAAAAATAAGTTACACCATTCATAAATAGCTCACATTCAGCAGAGGACTAAGTGACACAAAGCAGTTTATTATATCTGTGTATGCACAATAAAATATGATTTTATCATTTTTACAAGTACCACCATGTTCTTTTGTAGTTGATAGTGTGAATGGTAAACATCCGTCATTGTTGTGCATCAGCTGCCTTTGTATGCAAAGTAATTCCCATGTACTAATCTCACAATGAAGATATAAAATGAATCCAGCCTTTAATCTAAATATATCTTATTACTGGAAAAACATAGAGAAATAATTGTTTTAAGTAAATTTAGTGATGGCACAATTATCAGCACGTCTAATGTTAGTTTTTACTGCGTCCATTTTTCATATTCACATGATTAGAAGACAATTAGAAGAAAAATGATTAGAAGATAATCATGTGATTAATTAACATGGTTGATTTTATTTCTGCCAAATTGTCTTTGTTGATTTGTCATTAAAAACACCAATGACAGCCGATTTTCAATTAACTTTTTTATTTCAAATGTCCAGATATTTAGAAAAGGCCATTTGCCATATATTCTTGTCAGGTTACCATAAAAACAGGCCCACACCATCACAGATATTCCATCATTCACGATGGTAGAAATTATATGGTTTTCCACATATCAAATCTTTATTTTTTGGTAGCTCCACAAGCAGGATGGTATGTGCAGCAGATGGTGTTGATTTACTATTATGGAAACTTAGTGACTCCAGTTTTTAAAAATAAGGTATTTTTTACATTTATTTTGAAGAGATAATCAGGATTCTACTACTGAAATAAATGTATTTATCTTAAGGCTTTTGACACTTATTTGCCAGAGAGAAAAACACATTTATCTGTAATTGTATATCAGGGGTTAGCATGTTTTCCAATAGGAGTCTGAGTTTTTTCAACAGTTCACTGCCAACTCTTATTTCTCCCAACTTTAATCAATGATGTCACAGATCTGTGACATCCTAAGCCTGTCATTTAAATGGTGTTGGAGGAGATGAAAAATATGGCTCCCACTTTTGGACAAGTAGAAAAAGTCTGTCAAATAAGCAGCTCTAACACATCATGAACGGTTTGCACCACTGCTACAGAATCAGTGTTATTGTTACAGTAATTATCCACTAATGACATTACTTAATCTGTCGCTATGCTATGCAGACGCTTCACTCGTCTCAGGATCCTGGATGCTTAAAACTAAAAGTGAAGCTTCAATTATTCCTTCCTGTCTGATTGACTTGGCTAACAGAGCATTGGAATTGAATTGCTAAATGATCAGTTGATCCTCAAATAGAAAAATAAAAAGATAAAACAGGACAGTGACAGCAAAGAAAAGTAACATACCCAGGGATTGTGCAGCAGAACATTGTGTACAACAGAGCAACTTAGGAAACAGTTTCACAGCAGAATCAGGAAACATATGAAAAACTCTATTTCAGCAGTGCAATAAAATCAATATGTATAAATATATAATATACAGTATATATATATATATATAATTTGATTATGTCTGTCAGAAGTTTTGAATTCTGTTAAAGGGACATTTGAGCTGATGGAGTATTTTTATAAAACTTCCCAACAACTTTGGAAGTAGAGTAATTAATTCTCAAAACCGACTTCCTGAAACTGATGATTGTCTACCTCCAGCACACTGTGACGGAAACCCCTGACTTTATCACATATCTGTTACTTTAACCAGTTTTATTCTTCGAACGTATCTGTCATCTCCATGCATGTGCTATCATGCCCATGTGAGTCTGTCAATCCTGTTGAGTCATTCTAATGTTTGCCGTCTCCAGCCCCCATCTGTGAGGCTAATTAAAACAATTTCAAGGACAAAGCAGGGGAGTCCATTGTATCAAACAACCAGCAGTGCAACGGATATGGTGTCACAAGGGCGCAGTTGTCAAGGATTAGCGCCATTCTGCCGGCGCAGATGGATTTATCGGCCTCCCATCACCAGTGACGTCACCAATAAAACAACAGGTCCATCAGAGCATGTGTGAGCTAGTGACAGAGAAAAGGGCCAGTTTCTGATTTACCTGTTGCTCGGCACATTGCTGACAGATCCTGTTGTTCAAGACGTACATAATGCATAGTTTTCTGCAAACGAGTTTCGTCAGACATGGTGTCAGTTTTCAGTCGAAAGGGATGATTTGCACCACAGTTCCACTGGAATATTACAAAGGAAGAGGAAGAAAAAAAACGGGGATCACGTGGTCACGCTGAGAATCAAGCAAGACAGAAACAGTGATCGAATGTATTTTTACCTGATCTTTTACACACACAGTCTCGTGACTGTTCTTATAAGTGGAAGGAGGGGGGCATTTCGAAAACTCGCATTCCTTTGCTGTGCAGAGCCCACCCCCTCTTTCTGAAACACAGAGATCTGATGGTGACAAATCTTGAAACCAGCTTCCTCTTCTTCCTTTCAACTCGACTAATGGCCCAGTGAGCTGGACTCTCCCTGTCCTGACTCACATCCTCTGAGCCATAATATTTGTGTGGCCCATTCAGGAGCTGTCCTCGTTAGACTGCTGCTAATAAAAACACCACAGGCACCGGTTCACCTCATCATATCCAGACAAATCATCTAAATCATAACCTGGGATATTAGAGAAAAAGATTCAGAAAAGTTTCATTTATGAAGTAAATCATTACGACTTTTGCAGGTGCTCGTCTGAACTGAGCTTTCAGATACGGTGACATGGAAAAGTTTTTCACCCCTTAAATTTAATTAGATTTGATCACATTACAGGTACAAACTTCAGTGCATTTATTGGGATTTCATGAGATCATAAGATAGGATTTTTTTTCTTTTTTTCACAAACAACAAGGTGTTCAACCTCTGACTGAAACTATTTTTTGCTGCATAAACAGCTACATGCTTTTTGGGGGTTTATCTCCTCCTTCTTTAAACATCAAAAGACTAAAACTTTAGTCAAATGTTACAAAATATTTTAATTAAGGTCAGTCAAACTGAATAAGTCTCTAAAGTTCAAACAGGTCCTGTACTTTGTAGGTTTGCATAATGTTTCATAACCTTGTGTAATATTTTAAGTTCTCCATAACTTGATCCCTGATCTGTTAAGAACAGCTTCATTTATGCTGAGATTAATTCAATTTGTTGCAAAAGGGGGATGAATATCAATATATGCATTACTTCCTGGGTATTTACTTGTACAAAGTGAATAACCCATGTATCATTTCTCTTTTATTTAACAATGGTGAACTATTCTGTCAGATAAAACCCTAATAAGACTAATTTGTTGTTGCAACACAACAAAATAAGGCAGGAATGCTTTTCAAGGTGCTGTAAATCTGGGTGGGAATCCTGCAAATGGAGGTGTTGACACTGAAGGTTTCATCCATGCTTTCAAGGCATTGTTCTTATCATCATGTCCAGGCCATACTTATCTCAGTGGGGACTGTATGTGAGCAGAAACAATAGGCCTGATTGAGTGCATTCCCTTAAAGGTGTTAGGTTACATGAGCCTGGTGCATTTAATAGAGGATATCTGTCTACAGGGGACTTTGCCACGTGATCTTTATCTGTCGGCTTGTGAGAAACGGTGCATCATTCGTAGAATAATTTGTTTTATTTCGATTGTTGTGTTGCAGGTTGACACCAAAACAGATTTTGAAATACATTTTACTGTCAAGGAAGCTTAAACTTCATAATTTAAGACAGGTGGAGGGTCCAGTCTGGTTTCATGAAGGCCTTCTTCTCTATTTTTATCTTCCTCTTTCCCTTTTACCTCACCTCTCTTCCTGTCTTTTTTCTAGTTTTTTCTTCTCTTTTCCTTCTCTGTGTCCAATGCATTTGAAATAAGCCCAGCTATTTCAGGGGAACATATATATATATATATATATATATATGTGTATTTTTTTTTTTAAATTTATTTATTAATTTTTTTTTTACATTATATATATATATATATATATTATGCATTTATATATCAAGTGGAGCATTAGAGTGAAAGTCGTAATGCTCCTCTTGTGAAGGAAATCTGCTTGACTTCTCCTTGGCGGTCCAGAAAAACGTTTCAAACAAGCAAAATAAAGCTATTTTATTGTAAAGTTTTTGACCTTCTTGACAACAAACTAACAAAAAACAGTTTTTTAAAATAAACCAAATAGTCATATTTATAGAACATTTAAAAACACATAATTTTTTTTCTCAATTTATGATTTTTTTAAAAATAGCTCTCATTCATAAGTGACTGTACATCCATCCATAGGCTTGCATCCCCCCTGCTTAATTTCTTTGTAAAAGGAGACACAATAATGCAATTATCCTAACAAAGGAAATGGTAATCCATGAGCCAGTATGAGTGCATGGGTGGGATGCATCTGAAATGACCCGAGAATGAGTGTGAGAATGCTTCTGAGGTATTTTCACACCAATAAGCTCCAGGAGAGCGCGGCTAAAAACAGCCACTTATCGTCTCTGGTGAGTGCAACTGAAAAAACAAAACATGTTGCATTCAAAGACATGCATTTCCCCCAAGCGTGCTTCCTGTGCTGAGGTCACAAAGTTAACAAAAAGAGGTAATACATTAACTGGATGGTGCCAAAAAAAAAAAAATTGCAAACTGGTCATTCAACTTGCTGCCCTTGCAGATATCAGTGACGGTATGACACCAATATCAGACCACCAGCAGATTCATAGCTGGGGGTGCATTCACATATGCTAATAAAGCAGATGTCAACAGTCCTCGACGCATTCCAGGCAGCCTGTAAAAACAAAGCGTCTTTCTTCCCCCGAAGAAGCAGTGGCCCATCTCTGACTGTCTCCAACAGTCACAAAGCTTCATAGAAACATTTTAGTGTTATAACTGGATGATCCCTGCTCCCCCCTCCCCTCTGCCTCTTCCTCCTCCCTGCCACTGCCTCTAAAACAACCATGGCAATTTGATCTCTCATTTTGGGAGCACTCGGCATTGTTTGGCCAAGGTGTGGGTCGCCCATCTGTAAAACTTTCCATGACACTGGAAGTTTCGGGATACGACTCTGTCCAGTGTGCCCGACTACCGCTGAAATTCATCAGCCATTGTTGTCTCTGCGCAGGCATTTATGATGTCACTGCAAACATAAGCTTTGTCCTCAGATGAAGGATCAGCCAGGGTTCATGCCCTTATGGGGTCAAACAAACAGCAAATATGGACAGGCTATGACTTGGATCATGAGGCTGAGTGGACATTATGGTGGCAGGAAGGGAGCCTACTTTAAAGAAAACTCAAGAGGAATGAAGGCCCCGTTTTTTTTCCTTTTCTTTTAGTTATGCTGTGTTTTATTAATTATGCTCAACGTCATTCTAAATATTTAATTTTATCTTTTGTCTCTGCTCCATTCTGGAGAAAACACGACTTTGTATCAAAATGAAAACAAGAGCCTTTCCTGTGACAAAATAAAGACTGATAGCCTTGTTGAAGTAAATAATCAACAATAATAAAAATCCTATATGGGCAAAAAAAAAAAAAAAAAAAAAAAAACTGCTGGAGGAAACTCTTGGAAGGCTAGAAGAAAAAGTTCCAAAGTCCACAAAAGGAAGCAAAAAGAGGAAAAAAATTGTAAGCAACCAAAGGAAAAAAAAACATCAATCATTACAAACCCCACATTCCTCAAAGTGCTTTCAGACAGCTCCAAATCCTCTTTATCTCCTCAACAAGAATTAATGTTGCAGCAGTATCTCTGTGCATTAAAGAACTTTGGAAGAAGCAAGGTAAACACAGACTTAAGAATGCACGCATGCATGCATGTGTGTGCACGCGCTCTCCCATACACACCCGCAGAACAATGGCTTGTATGTGTAAAGATCAGATTTCCATCATGTTTGTTTTTTTAGGATAAGGCATGTGCGAACAAAGAAAACAGTTTGCTTGCTTGTAGCCATCTGTCGAAACTTGTGGAATCTGCAAAATTGTGCACAGCTCAGAGTGCTTTTGAAACCACTTTAATTTAGACAGAAGTTAGGTTTAGCATTGACTGATTTGTAATGTGAAGCAAAAATAAACTCCTGTCTTGATCAATTTTAGAATCACTTTCAATATTTGTCACATGTACCACACATATTTGTAATATTTGGGCAGATAAAACATTTCCAAAGGCCCTTGGAAATGTGTTGAAATGTATGGAAAATTGGATTCCTTAAAATATCGACTTAAAAAATAAATATTCTGGCCTGGATTATTGTCGTTTTTTCAATTGTAATTCTATAGAAAACTGGCGTATAAAAGTGAACCTGGAGTCTTGATTATCTAAGTTTAGCACAAAACACATGGAGTAAATCTAAAAATCATTAAAATTTATTTCCCTTTAAATGTTTTCCCAGTTGTAACAGCTGCTTGCATGTTACAAGCAGAGCTGAGTGTGTGAGTTGCACCCATTACGACTTGCCAACTCTTCTCTGCCAATTCCAAAGATCTTCTGGTGGAGGCAGTGTGATGATGCGGGCGATGGCTCCGTCCCACAGAAGCAAAAGTTGTTGTTACTGGGAGGAAAGTTCAGTGCAAATACATATCAAGATGGGATTCTGCTACCACATTAACGTCTCTACGTTTATGGACAGAGTGCCGTTTATCAGAGACTTCCTCTAGAGTTGGAAAAGGATGAACTGCAGCCGTGACTTTAACCCCTCAGAAAACTTGTGGCTGCAGACGTCGCCTCTAAAGAAATCACAAAGTAATCTCAGGTTTTGGGAATCCAGAACCACAATAAGAGCCGTTATCTATAAACGAAGAAAACATGAACCTTCTCAGGACTGACCAAGAGAATTCATCCAAAAGTTTATCAGGAATTTATCCAGAAGGTTACAAAGGAATCAGATATGCCTAAAACACTGTAGGCTTGTTATAATTTAACAATAAGAAAGAGACCAAAGGCCAAACCATTGCTGACCAAATAGAACAAAATGGACCATCAATATTTCACCATCAAAACATCTTGATGATTCCAATCTTTCTTCAGAAGTTCTAGGGACATTTGAGAAAATCTTAGAGAAAAGATTCACGAATGTGTTTCTTTTTAAATGTGTCCATCACATTAACTTTACTACATATAACCTTTTAAGTCCCGCAGTGGTATTATTGCATCAGTATTTCAAACAATGGTGACTTTTCTTCTATTTTTTTTAGTCAAACTTAGACATTGAACTCTATTTAGTCTTGAAATCCTTTTGGATGGAACATTTGCATAAACATTTCCTTCACATGGTCACAAACCAACACACCTAGAAAAACCTCGGCTGAGTACCAAATGCATCGAGAAGAAAACTCGTGAAATGTCTTTTCAAATTTATTACAATCTCTAGAATATTTGTCTATACACTGCCATTTTTATGCTGAATCATTTTACATTATATCTAATATTACATTTTCATAAAACCTTACAAAAACCAAAGAAATGTGAAAGCATATTTTCATCTCCAAAGTACTCTTACAAAACCAGCTACAATGTTGAACGTTTTTTTTTTTTTTCCCTAGTCCTTCTGTGTTTGGGTTTTCTGCGGTTTTAAAAAACACAACTTCATACTGACAGTCAAGCATGGTGGTGGTAGCATGATGGCCTGGGCTACTTTCCTGCCTCAGTACTGCAGGATCAATGGAAAATATGTGACCATCACTTTGTGAGCTTAAGTACATTTTGGTTATCTAGAACACCATCATAAATAATAACTAAGTAACAAGTTTTTCCTCCAGCTTCCTGAAAAATGTCACATTTTTAAGTTTCACTTTTAATCTTATTTATCTGAATTATGTTTTGGTTTTAAATTATGTCAGTTCTCTTTTAAGTGGCTGGGTCAATAAGAAAAAAGCCAAACCATGCAAAAAAAATGACAGGCCTGCTCTGCAAACTGTGAGAGTGCGTTCGGAGGACACACAAAGCAATACGCTGACGTGTGGGAATGATCGAAAGCCGTCACAAAACTGAGCATGAAAAGAAGAAGAAGAAAAAAAACAACTCATCACTACAGAGCCAAAGGTGATGGCCTACGACTCACACTTAGCAGGAGTTCCCAACATAACTTGCATCCTACTAAATATGGAATAAGTGAAAACAATTGAGCAATTGTTCTCCCTTCAATGCAAGGCACCGTGTGCACGGCCAAAACCATGCAAACACGCATTTGTTTAGAGTTGGTGGCACAGAAACAAGACAAGGAAAACAATGGCCAAAAAGTCTTTGTTACCGAATCACAAAAGCTGATAGCTGCTTATTTGCATTCAGAGGATCACACTCGCTGCTAAACTGTGAAACCCACATTGTCATAAAGGGAATAAAGGCCGTTATTATACGAGCTGTGGCTTCAGATACTGTAGCATTCCTCCATCCAGCACAGAAATCAGGCTTATTTTTCTGCTCCCTGAAAGAGGAACATTTAATATTTAAGAAAACAACAGTGAACTACTTCCTGACATCTAATTAGAGACATAAAAGCAGACATGAAACAATTTCACGGGAGGCCTTTTTAGTGTGTATCATTTCTAAAAAATTTAAAACAATGAAAACTTTCAAATCCATGTCCATGGAAGGTAAAATGTAGAGGTGGGCAGATCAATCCAAAATATCAATAATATCAATAGTAAGTATCAGATTATTATTAGCATGCTGAGATTGATCATTTAGTTTCAGATTCCATCTAGAAATGTTATCCTATTTGTGTATTGAACTTTGTAACTCTACCTGTTTTTATTTGCTCTTAACTTATAATATTTTGCCCTTTATTTTGTAAAAATACACATAAATCATGTTAATATGTTCTTAAAAGTATTTTATAGAATGCTGTTCCAGGTTTGAACAAAAGAATTCAAAGTAAAAACCACAAGAACACCAAAAGGTCAAACTTAAATAAGAAGTATTGTATCGGCGATACGGGTCCTGTACTTTGTATCAGATCAATACAAAAATAAAATATGCAGCGTGGCACACCTTCAGTAAAATGTCCACATGTGTAGCTCAAACTATTTACAGAAAAGTCCCCAGGTGTCAGAATTTCCAAGCCTCTTTAACTTTTTCACATCTTAAATGCATATTTCAATGATCAAAGAACAAAAACATGCAAGTTAAAAGATAAAACCATCCACAAAAGCAGAGCTATCTTCAATTTAGAGTTTGCCCCGCAGTGATTCAATGGATTCCACATGTAGACTAATAATGTCTCAGCAAATAATCGCATTGCATTCAGAAAGGCAAATTACATAGGTTTTCTTTTTGTCAGCTGGCTGCAAACTGCTGATCAAATAGCTCTATCATCTTGAATTTCTATCACAGACAAACAGAATTGACCAGAGACAAGATAAAAGCCTGCAGTGCCCTGACAAATCTAAACTCACTTAAGACGTCAATAGTGTCACGCCGAAAAGATGCCTGCATTGAAAAAAAACACCCAGAAATCCATATCAATACTCTGCCAATCAGGTAATTTCATTAAGGCATTCAATGCCATTTGCTGATGGGGTAGCAAATTGTGTGCAAACAAAGCAAAGGTCAGTAAAGTATTGTTGAAGTAAGTGACAGATTGCACCTGGAGGAGTGCAGAGGAGCAGAAAAATGCGCCAAGTCGCTGATTAGACGCCTATGATAAAAGGAGACAACTTTCTAATTCCACTGGCCTGTTTTGATACAAATCAAGGCTTTTCCATTGGAGTCGGTGTTTCTCTCCTGAACAAACTCTTCTATGGATCTGCTTAAAAGGAGCGGTCCACAACTTAAGATTTCTTTAAGCAGCTGTGAGTGGAAATTGCTTTTTTTTTTTTGGGTGGCAGGGTGGAGGGACGTTTATGGCCCCATTCAAAGGCTGACATCTCAAACACAGGAAAGAAGGAACTGAAGAAGTGCCATACAGTATAAAGAGGTTTGTTTTTAAACTCCTGCTGCCTTCTGCAAGACAGGCCCTTCCACTGAGGCATAATTTAGGATTATCTGATATAGGAAAGGAGGCTTTTGCTGTAGAAAAACAATCAATATGACAGAACACTCCCATCATTATCCAGCCATGCTCCTACTGCAGCCATACAGTGGGGTCTAAAGACTCTACAGGGGTCCAACCCCCACAGAAAGAGCACCGACTTCAGCCCTGATGTCACATGTGGAAGAGGGAAATGAGTGGATTTGGGGGGGGGGGTTGTTGGTGGGACGAGCTCTCAGGATTATGGCCTGGAAGCATGTTAGATAATAGATCAAAGAGATGTGCCAGAGAGAGCCCTTCATGTGTTTTCTACCAAACACTCATCGTTATGAGGAGTGGCAGATTCTTTTATTCCTCAAAATGATGCAAAACCCTTGAAAAAAGAAATCAAATCAAAAAAATAATTATTGACCATTGTAACTACTTGTTTCATCTTTTGCAGCTAAGTGCTGCACAAGATTATTCCACTTATTTTATATTTCACCTGTATTGTTTTGCATGATGGACATAACATAAATCCACACATTTGTAAGTTTGATGTAAAAAAAAAAAAATCTGACATTTAGCAAATAATTTCAGAGCTTTTTACATCACTAATATTACCTGCAACCTGTACAAAGTTTCAGAAATATATTTAAATCTATGGTAAGAGGAGTCAGTATATCGTATAAGTTCCACTGACGCTGTTAAGGTTTATCCTTTAAGAACCTGTTGTACTTCATTTTATTTAGCTTTCTGTTTATGTTATAGCAAATAACCCAAAATTAAAAACATCTAGATACCTAGGTGGGTTTTCAGATCACATTTAGAAAATCAGATAGGCTTCCAAGATGGACAAGTCAAATTTTTACCTCAAGAAATAACTTACAGTGACTGCCTTGTAGTGGGTGTCACCCATGTTTGAGCAAATATTAGTTTTCAAATGTAAGCAGATGACACAGTGGCTTTTCCACAAGAAAAGAAAACAACTATATAGAAGAAGAATGCTCACATTTTTAGCCTATAGAAATGGCCTGTTAAGTATTCATCACTGAATTCCAAAAACCTGTAGGATTTTTAAAAATAGATTTCAGTCAGAAGAAAGGAACAAATCTACTTTCAAGGCATTAAATGTATTATACATAGAACACAGTTGTCATTAAGTGGTTTAACACAAAGATATATTGATGGAGCAGCAGAAATTTTACAAAAATCTGAAGTACTCATGAAAAACGGAAGATTGTTCTTACAAAAACAAACCTCCAAACCTCGATAAAATTGGCAAAGTTACATTTGAAGAGTCTCAATGGTGGGAAAACAGTGTTACGATATAATGAAAGCAAGGCTGACCTTTCAGACAATTTTTCCACGAGGTAAGTTTGGTGTAAAAACATCACCAAAATGGCCACCATACCCACAGTGAAGCAAGGTGGTGGCACCGTCATGCATTAGAGCTGCTTTTCTTCAGCTGCAATTGAGGATTTAAGTGGAAGGAATCATGAAGAGTTCCACATATCAGTTAATGCCGAAACCAAACCAAACCTTTGGGCTTCTGCTAGAACTTTGAAGATGACGAGGAGCTCTTCTTTTACAACAACACAAAGTATACATGCACATCATTAGAACACTGGTTTCTGTGCATGCTATATGGCAACCTGGGAGATTTTGAGTCTTCTTGCAGAGAGGAATGGGCAAATATTGTCAAGTCAAAATGGACAATGCTAGTAAGAGTCATTACCCAAAATGAAAAATGCTACGCAAATTCATCTTGTTCTCAGTTCTTCACGGAACTAAAACCTGGGATTTTTAGTTCCAGGTTTTTTGATTTATTTAACAGTTTTCACACTTTTCTGCCGATAATGCCCTACAAACTAACTGATGTGCATCACATGAGACAAAAGCATAGGTGATGCATGACCTAATTTAAACCTAACATAGTTTTAATGAACTATTGTCACTGTTTGTGGTTTCATCAGTATCGTCGTTTGAAACTTTACATGCAATGCAGAACGGTTGCAAAATGAAGCAGCAATAATATGAATGCTACAGCGCAATTGTCTCTAACCTCCACAGGCTTTTACAAACATGCACTTCAAGGAATACTCAAAAACCCTCCATAATCATTCCACAGAAAAGATGAAAGGACTCCCAATTAAATCAGGAACTACTAAAGGGGCACAATCATGTTTCTCTTTGTCAAAGACAAACTAACTGTGATGTGAAACCTCAGTGATGACAGACATCTTCATCAGGAAGTAACTTTGCTTGAGTTTGTGCTCATGCTGAGCCTGTAAATGCAGCAGCGCGCTTCAGTGGATCCATTAGTGCCAGAATGCGAGAGACGAGGAACGAAGAAATCAATTCACAGGAGCCTCCTATTCAGGTGAAGCATCTTCTGCTTACGAATACAGACGGCTGACATCTGTGTGTAAAAATGGCCAGAATAATAGATGGCAACAAGCAAAACACGCACTTTATTGAAAAATCTATTGCTGGAGCAGCTTGGCTTTTAGAATCAAAGACCTTGATGGTTGAACTAATGTTATTTACAATTGACATCTGTTGATTCAGACAGAGGACTGGGAGGTATTCTTTCAACAAAAATGCACATACAGAGTATGTAAGTAAACAACGTATTATCCATCCATGCATCAATCCATGCATCCATCCATCCATCCTTCTTCTTCCGCTTTATCTGGGGTCGGGTCACGAGGGTAGCAGCTTCAGAAGGGAGGCCTGGACTTCCTCTCCCCAGCCACTTGTTCTTCAGGGGGAATCCCAAGCCGTTCCCAGGCCAGCCGAGAAACATTGTCCCTCCAGGGTGTGCTGGGTCTTTCCTGGGGCTTCCTCCCGGTGGGATGTGCCCAGAACACCTCACCAGGGAGGCGTCCAGGAGGCATCCTGATCAGATGCCCGAGCCACCTCAACTGGCTCCGATGTGAAGGAGGAGCTGCTCTACTCTGAGTCCCTCCCGGATGACCGAGCTTCTCACCCTATCTCTAAGGGAGAGCCCAGACATTCTAAAGAGAAAACCCGCTTGTATCCGCGATTTCGTTCTTTCGGTCATGACCATAGATGAGGTTGGGAACGTAGATCGACCGATAAATCGAGAGCTTCGCTTTTTGACTCAACTCTCTCTTCACCACGACGGACCGGTACAGCGCCCGCTTCATGGCAGATGCTGCGCCAATCCGCCTGTCGATCTCCTGCTCCCTTTTTCCCTCATTCGTGAACAAGATCCCAAGATACTTGAACTCCTCCACTTGGGGCAGGACACCCCACCCCCCCGACCCGGAGAAGGCACTCTACCCTTTTCTGGCTCAAGATCATGGCCTCGAATTTGGAGGCACTGATCCTCATCCCAGCCGCTTCACATTCGGCTGTGAACCGCTCCAGCGAGAGCTGCAGATCACGACCTGATGAAGCCAACAGGACCACATCGTCCGCAAAAAGCAGAGATACGATCCTAAGGCCACCAAAATGGATCCCCTCAACACTTTGGCTGCGCCTAGAAATTCTGTCCATAAAAGTAATGAACAGAATCGGTGACAAAGGGCAGCCCTGCCGGAGTCCAACTCTCACCGGAAACGAGCCCGACTTACTGCCGGCAATGCGGACCAGATTCTGACACCGGTCATACAGGGACCTGACAGCCCGTATCGAAGGGCCCGGTACCCCATACTCCCGGAGAACCACCCACAGGGCTCCCCGAGGGACACGGTCGAACGCCTTCTCCAAGTCCACAAAACACATGTAGACCGGTTGGGTGAACTCCCATGCACCCTCCAGGACCCTGCTGAGGGTGTAGATCTGGTCCAGTGTTCCACGACCAGGACGAAAACCACACTGCTCTTCCTGAATCTGAGGTTCGACTATCCGATGGACCCTCCTCTCCAGTACCCCGAATAGACCTTGCCAGGGAGGCTTAAGAGTGTGACCCCTCTATAATTGGAGCACACCCTCCGGTCCCCCTTT
>CAEGAG010196218.1:0-10829 GCA_903067065.1 Brachyrhaphis terrabensis
TAGATAGATAGATAGATAGATAGATAGATAGATAGATAGATAGATAGATAGATAGATAGATAGATAGATAGATAGATGTTGGTGATCTACAGCAGGGTCACATTTAGCAAGGGGAAATCAGCAGACCACTTAAAATGCTTGTTGATTTTGAACATAAAGTTGAATAATCAAAATATTTAAATAACATTTCACATGTTTTCTGAGTACAAAACATCTGCAGATCACATTAAATCAATAAGAGCCCTGTCTGAAATATACGGCTTGTTTAGCCTTGATACTTAACCAAACCTGTGACTGTTTGTCTGATCGTATATCAGTGTTAAAACGTCTTTTCAATCCAACAAGTGTTCAGCATCAGCTCGAACACAGCTCTTACAGTATTGTTTGTTAGTAAAAGCTGTATGAGTAAGTGATGCAAGTTATTAATAAGTTAATCTCAAGGTGATTCATCCTGTCAAATAAATAAATATTAATTGATAATGAGCCATTTTCTTAAAAACTTTAGTTTTCTCTTGTATCAAGATGGCCGACCGTCTTTCCATACTGGACTAATTTTTTATAATATGCTGAATTTCAAAAACATCATTAAATTTTAGAATATGTTGTGTCAGCTGTATTAAATACAGAAAAATTTGGTTTTCTCACATTAATAAACTTAAATATAGCAAAACTGGAACCTTTTAGGCTGCTGAATAGAAGAATGAAAGATGGACAGAATAAAAAATGTGAAACATCCCTATGAACAGAGATGCTCAGACTGAAGTACCGTCTGTTGCTTTTGAAGGAATGTTAAAACATCGCTCCATGAAGCGCATTAATTCACGACAACCCTCAAAATCTACTGTTATTTTTGTTGCATGTTTTCTTCCCCCATCACATTTTGAATTTTCTAAGTTATCTCCTCCACTTTTCAATTATGTTCAACTTCATACCATATCAGCAATTTTCAAATCAGAAGTTGACGCTGAATGAGTGCTATTAAAGTGGAACTTAAGAAATTTGTCAAGTGTTTATATTTCAAAACGGAACTGCATAAAGCGCTTTTTGGATCCCACACTGGACTTTGTTTCGACTGTTACTTTTTCCCGTACTGGTATGATCCCGCCATCTTTATTTCTATATCAACTGGTTTCACTTAAGGATGACCAGCGCTGCCCTCTGCTGAATGGCGGTCAAACTGAAAGATCCCAGGGGGAGAATACTTTTTATAGGCACTGTATCGTCTATGAAGATATAGGTGAGATACATCAACATACAGTTTTTAGGTCATATCGCTGCCTAGATATGATTTAGATCTGTCTGTTGTGCAGAAAAAAAGCCCAAGCAGTGCCAGATGAACTTTTCTTTGTGAAACGGTGTCATAGACCTACCATGGTGCTGCTGAGGTGATCGTAGATGAAGCAGTGGTGGAGGAGGGAGCTTAACAACCGAAGCCATGCTGATACACTGACACTGCTTAGTGTTCCACACCTGGCCAGGCAGACACGTCCTGTTGGCTATTGCACACCTTTAGAGGAAACAAAAAAAAGCAGAAATATTATAGAAAAATTACAGTTACCAGCCATTTTCCGTGTGTAGATTACTGGAAATAAAAGACGTATTTACCAACAGAGATTTTTAAGCCAATAGTGACAATCAGGTCTGTAACCTTGTGGTAAAAGTAAACATTTAGCATCTGTAGAAATCATCATTTTTTTTTATTGGTTGGCTTCTTTGGTCTCAAACCTCTTGTTTATAAGCTTAAATTGATGTGGCAATGTTCTGTTTCAACTCGCTTTTTCATCCCATGTCACTTTTAATTCCATCAACCGTGAATATTAGCAGCTATTAAAGTGTTTTGCCTTCAATTTAATTCAATGTTTCAGATGGCTGCTGATAATAAAATAGTTACTGTAACTCTGCGACTCAAATTAAAATCCCTTTTTAGAGCTTAGAAAACTTTCCAGCCTTGTGTACATGTGAGTAAAAGCATAGTTTTCATGTAAACTTTTAAAAAACTTAAAGTTTTAACATTTGATCGGCAGATATTGACATGGAAAAACACGAAGAGCTTTAGTGTGATAAATATTACTTGTGTTTATGTGACAAAATATTGACAGAAGAGTTGCTTAGTGTTAGGCAATAATCTGCAGAATCGCACACAAACATCTTAGTCAAGGGAGAAGTTTCTGAGTTGGCATTTTAGTAGGAACAGGGAGGTTTTAGTGGACTATCTTTGGTGAAATGTCTCTAAGTTGCGCAATAAAAGAAAAAAACAGAATTTTATTGCCTCATGATGTGTTTGAATCTTTATCATTTCCGAAACTTAAGAGCATTGCAGAAACTGTTTTCTGACAGCATAAAGATAACTGGTTTCATGGTTCTAGCTTTAAGAAACTATTGCCATAGTTAACTGTTCCTTCCATTAAGAAACAATTTTATTCTGGTTTATTTAAAAATACACATGCAAGGTTATCCCAATTAGATTGAAAGTCTTAACTCTGTTTTTATTCCAATAATAATGCAGTTGTATAAATAATACTTCTTTGTCTTCAGCTTGGAAACTTTAAACGGACAGACATAAAACAGATGGTTTGACTGATCACATCAACAAATGATGCAAGAAAATTAATATGAAAAAAGAACTGCTGTCTGCTTTGTTACAACCACATGACCTTCAGAGTAAAAATCCCCCGGTTTCTTCTTGCTCATTGCTTCTTAATCAGCCCATTTCCCTAATGTCTTGTTTACATCATGTCTGGTTTACCTTTACCGCATCTGCCAAAAAGAGACATGAGCCTCAAAATGTCTCTCGCAAGTAATTCATGTCTGACAGCTGACAAGACTGTTATTCAGCTTTGGAACGTAACAAAGATTGCAATGTTTTCCCCTTTTGAAGAATTTATGCAACTAATGAACAAAACAGTAAGACAAAACTGAATTAAAATCATTAAATTAAAAAAGGGTGGATCAAATTTACATAATATTTTGTTGATGATGCAGAGAAGATGGTGTGATATTAGTAGTGCTAATTGCTACTGTGCCATAAAATCTCATACTGAAGTTATCATATGTTCATACATTTAAATGTCTACAGTAATGCTGTTACTCAGTTAAGAAAAATAATCTTAATTATTTAAGATTATTCTTCGGATTAAACACAACCGAAGAGTTGTGTTTAATCACAACTCTTCGGTTGTGATTAAACACAAACACTATGTTCAGTTTTGTAAGCTTGAAATGTAAAACTGGACGTTTTCAAAAAAATGTCTCAAACTAAACATTACAGTTTTCCAAGTTTTCATATTCAGAACAGTTAAAAGAAGTCATTTTGTTTCAAACATAATTTAGAAACGGTAATTATAACTGGTTGAACTTCAGTGGAAGAATAATTCACTGTTTCAATAAGTAGGCTACATCCTACGTTGGTTTTATCCAAACGTCCATCACTGAGATTTTTAAAGCAAAATCTGACGCCCGCCGTTCCTCTTTTCACTTATGTTTGTGACTTTGAATCGTTGACCGCAGTACAAGCCCATGTAACGCCCCTTCGTGTACTAGGTAACCCTCCGCGGATGAGAGCATTAATACTGACAGTCCTAGTTTACAGACAGCACCTTCCCAAAAGTAATCTGAAACCTTGCCATGTTTGAGTTTCACTTATTTAGTCATAAATACAACTTATTGTACATGGAAATAACGGAGTTTAACAAAGTCAAACTTCTGTCCTTTCTTTAATTATGTTGTTTCAAGTCTAATTGAATATCTTACTAGTCGTAACTGAAATTAAAAGCATAAAATTTTTTATCAATAATTAAAACATAACTTGATATTCTTCACACCAAAATTTATGTTTTATTAGTTAGTTAACTTCTACATTTTGTTTTATGTTGTTGACTGATTTTTTCAACAAATAATATCCCTAACACAGCATAAAATAATTAATGCTAAGGCTTTTGTTGCGTCATTCCACCATGGCTTATTTCTGACAGTGTAACTCAAAGTCTGCCAAGAGTCAAGCAAACTCTCAGAAACAGCTAATGAGTTTCAGATGTTTTTTTTCCCCCTAATTTGTCTTCGTAAACGAATTAAACCAAATTAGCACAAAAATTAAGGAGTGATCTTTATGCTGAGGTATTCTTAAAGGTTGCGACATTCAGATGTCACTAATAAACAGAGAATGAAGGAGTGTCTGTAACATGATGGCAGCAACAGCCATCATCACGTCTGCACGCAACTGTTCCTCTGTATGCTTTGGCTCACCGTGTTATTACCCCAGAAAAACTCATCTGTTGTGCCATAATAGCTCATTCTTACAGCCTCACAGATCATTTTCTAATAATACTCAAACAATGCAACTCTCAGCTGTTCAGACAGAGTGACACAACCATGTAATGTTGCAAAGTAACAAAATGAACTATGCTTGGTTGAATAAACCACATTAACCTAAACAGTTTTATGCAAAAGTGTAGAGCAGGGGTGTCCACAGTGCAGCACGATTCACATGCTGTGACCTGAATCTCACAACTTCCTCCTGCTCTGCATAGATCTGAACTGCGTCCTCTCTTGTGAGTATTGTGTTGTCCATTAGGTTTTGGATATTTTTTAAGTTTTTCTGGATCTGTGCTATGTTGCCACACTGGAGACTGGGATTACAAGCGTCGCTTTGGTCAAAGTTTTGAAATCACGGAAGATTTCTGCACAAGTAGTTCAGATATACCGGTGTGTGATCCGTAGTCGTCACAGACACACTCCAAAGATTCTTGTTTGTAACTCCGGATAGGAGATGCATTGAGTCCAGGAGATGATTTGATTGATTTAGACATATTTGCAATGCACTCTGTGGGTAAAGTTAAAAATCTCTGCATCAAGTGGTCATGCGTGTGAATTGTAATCTGTCAAAATGGCAGCTGGTCTTCAGATCAACTGCCATGACGATCTGAAGCAGATGGTCAAAGATGTAAAATATTCAGTTAAAGCGATTCCTGCTTTCAAATTCCCATTGATAAACCTTCTGTCCCCTGCAAGTAAGGCATTAGCTACCAATAACTACTCCACATAACCAAAAACATATTCAGTTAAACTACAGTGAGGTCTGTATTGACTTTCTTTAGGTACTTGGGGAAACAATCTTCTACTTCCCCCAAGTTTTCAAGTTTCCAGAGACTGGATCACAAGGTGAAAGGTCGCTCCTTCCACATGCCACCTGAATTGCTTTATTATTATCTATTATCTCATAACCTACAATGGATTGTGAATATAAGCATTAGAAATATATAAAACGCAATGGAACCAAAAATAAACGTAAACCCGATGCTGAATTTGACCAGAAATCAGATAGCTTGTTTGGACTTCGACCAGCTGCCAAGAAAAATACTTCTCCTGAAAACACAACACACACACACACACACACGCACACAAGGCCAATTATAAGAACCACCACAAAGTGAAAATAGTCTGTCTGTAAAGCAACATGTAGGGGACTGTTGACTTGGCCACAGAGACAGACAGCAGGCAGCGTGTTTGCAGACAGACAAATAGTTGAAACTTTTGAAAGGGTCTGGCGATAAAAAGAAACAGAAGGTGGTTTCAATTAGAGCTGCAGAGCTTCAGACATACACAGGGAGGAAAAAAGAAAAGGAGAAAAGGGAAAGCTAAACGCTGGCTGGTGGGGGAGGTTTTTCACTTCACCTAATGTAAAACATACGGCTGCTTAAGTGTCCATCCTTACATGCTGACTGATTTGTAGGTGTGAAAATGTCTACAATATGTTTTCCTGCAGCCACAGTTGGACCAACTATCCCCTGTTCTGGGTGTATACATGTGTGTTTATGTCTAAAGGGATTTTTCAACACACCCACACGCACACACAACAAAAATCCAACACGATTAATTTGTTAGAATTTCAGTAGATGTTTTGCTTTGCCCTGTGACTGGTGAGATTAGAGATTTTTGTTATATTCTCTAATCCTGTTCCTTGAAGCCTGAACTAGAAAGCATTTGTGATTTTGTTTGAAACAATATTTTTATTATTGCAGCTCGCATACTTTCTGAACCGAACACGGTTATTTACTGTGCGCTACAAACTGAAATGACAAAAATGGAAATACAATCCCTTAAAAATAAATAATAAATAATTTCTTTAACAAATTTCTACTGTAAATATTGCTGTATTCTTCTGTAGACAAAGAAATTCTTTTTTTTTTTTTTAACATTACGTCTATTTGTAGTCTACATAGTATAAATAAATATGTACTACCGGATTTGCAGCTATATTTTTTTACACAATCTTTACACAGTATCAGACAAAATCATGAAAACACGACAAAACATAGAAATTTAGATACATGGTATAAAAACGTACAACATTTTTTCTAGGGTCTGACATTAAATCAGACTAAACACCTCCTTTTTTTAAGGTAAAGTGGGATTCAAAACAGATTTGTATTTGCAAAAAGAGTTAACAGGGAGATTTTTTAAAATGTTTTTCAAGGTCAGGAGTTTGCATCCGGTCATGATCTACGTCAGCAGCAGTAGAAATTGAGCAATTGATTTAGTAATTGATTAATCCTTAACTGGAGTATACAGACTCAAAAAAGGCAAACTGCCGAAAGAACAACACGCTCAGAGCCAAAAATATTGGCTCTGAGCGTGTTGTTCCATTTTCCATTTAACATGAAAAATTCCCTTCATAAATATATATAATTGTTTGAGCATAATTGTTGGAATAGTCCTTTAAGGTAACTTTAAGGCATCTGGATGGTCCAAATTCACTTCTTGATGTCTCATTTGATTTATTTAGATTTTTCCATGATGTCACTCAAGATGGAAGTGTTAAGGTTTTGCTATAAAATACATTCAGAGGTAAGACTCCATTTAACTCAAATGTTGTGAATTAATGTATTGAGGCATTGAAATTGTACTATATGCCAACATTGAAATCTGAAGAAAATAATAAGATTATGGAAAGAAATAGATATTTTTGGTAATCCTAGCTGATCTGCAATGTGAAAAGTTCAGTCTCATTTAATGTACCTTAGCGTACAACAAACACAACATCACATAGTAATATAGATCAGGGGGCCATTTGTGGCATTTGGATGAATTTTGTGTGGCCCCTGACTGCAATTCAAAAATGGCATAAATATGGACATCAACACTTTTAGTCATTTTTTAAATATTTTTTTCAGTCTATATCTTTTAAATGGAAAATATTAAATACAACACAAAAGTTTTTTATTGAGTTATCCTTTTTATTATTATTATTATTATTATTACTTTATTAGTCGTGTCATAAACATCTGAAATGGTTTTACTCAAAAATAAATTTTTGCACACCCATTACATTTGGCTAAATACAGTAAAGTTTGTAAAAGAAAATTCTTATGAAAAACATTTTATAGACTTAAAAAATGGAAAATAATAAGTCCAAAAAGTTAAATAACTGTTAAATAACAAATGTAAAATATTGCATGTTTTATTTACTGTTGTGCAGGTAAAAGAGAAAGGATTGACAATAATATTTTTGCATTTTTAATTGGGGGAAAAAAAAATAAAAAATTAGTCCCTAAATATTTTCAGTTTGGACATTTTAGCCGTCAGTTCAACCACTGATATAGATGAATGCTTCATGCTCAGATGATGCAAACGAAAACATTGGGGTATTCTTCTTCTATTACATGGGGGAGACTTTTCCAGAAGAAGAAGGGTCCCACAAGGTGTTTTAGTGTCAGTGATTGATTTTCTACCTCACCGGGTGCTTATAAATTCATCTGGTAATAGCACTGCTACAAGATATTGCAACCACCAAAATGTTTTTGTTTTTTTTACTGAACCAAAGGATCATTGAGCTGTGAGGTTTCGTATAAAAACATCTATACATTCCTGCAGCGCTGATCTGTTTTAATCCAGTCAATTAAACTTAGCTATTGTTCTGTTTTCAGAGGACACGAGCCAAAAAATACATTAGGAGCCGATTCCTGATGGGATCCTGACTGTTAGCTGGTCATTAATCACAGCATGCACACAGGAACTTACACCTTCATGGACCTGTGAAGTCAATCTAGAGATAATATGAAACGTGTTTCCTTAAGTAACACCCTCAGTGTGCGCAGAGTTAACAGGAAGCTATCAAAGTAACAATAGCCTTAACCACTCAGCGTTTTTAGGAGCACCTCTGGTATCCTCAAATGGCAGAGAGGGACACAAACGCAAAGGATCAAAACTGAGTCAAAGACTTATTTTAAACAGTCACTTACAGATGGAACAGAGAGAAACACAAAGGGAAGGCAAATAAACTTTAGACTGGATTAAGGTGCTTCCCCCACCGCACAAGAACGTTTTCCAGTAACCAGGACAATTTTCTGGGAACCATAAAACCCCCTGTGTTTCCATTTTTTTCTAATAGTTTAAAAAGTCATTACCAGAGTATAAATTTACCCTGATATGGAGGGAATACAGGGAAAACACTAAGCATTCTGAATTGGTTGAAGTTTTCAACAATATATGTCAGTAATATTAGTTTCAGGGCTAGGCGATATGGGTTTCATATCAGTCGATATTGATAATTATTATTATTTTTTTTTTTTTTTTTGCCAAACTGGTGATGTGACCTTTCTAGTTTTATCCACAGTTTCTTCTCAAACCGTTGTTCTCATTTTCTCCTTTCACTCCACACAGTTTTTTTATTTATTATTTTATTTTTTATGCAGAATGAGGCACAGGGATGAAACATAAAACTGATACTGTGTATGTTACTTAACAGGTTGTTGCTAGGTAACCAACGAGTGAGTGAATTGCTAGGTAACCAAAGAGTGAGTGAGTTAGTTAATACTAATAACGTTGCTTAGCTGGCTGACAGAGATTGAGCAGCTAAAGCCTTTTCCTCTGCCTACATCCCCCAGAATGCTGTGCAGTTCTGATCTGAGTTCAGTGAAATGATTGAAAATTCCATCAGATGTATTATCTATTGGTAGTGATCATGGTTTTATTGCAATATATATTGTTACTGATTTACTTTTAATCCTAATTAAAAGTATGAAGTTCATATCTTGTTAACTTTCACTGTGGTAGAGTTTAAATCATTTACATCAGTCTGGTGAAAAAGAAATTATGTCCTCAATTTGATGAATAATATGCTAGGGAACAATTACAACAATTCATTAAGATAATGAACCGATTTGTAAGAAACATTGGATGTTGTGTTTGTGGTTTATGCTGCTTTGGGATTTAGCTCTTAGCATTTTTTAGTGAATATGTGTGAATAAATAAATGTGGTGGAGCCACATTTGGAGGCTAACCACAGCTCATTTTTTGCAAATCTCTCCTCTTCTTCATGTCAAGTAAAGACAACAAGCACCACAAAATCTTAAAAGAAATTCCCATGGCTAAGAAGTAATTATAATTCAGTTTCATAGTATAAACACTGTGAAAGGATCACAAGTTAATGGCCAGAAGCAGAGGTTTTAATCCTGACCACAGCTGTCTTCTCTCAGCTGAAACCTCTTAAAGTTTGCTACAGTTCCACCTTTCCATGAACTTTTTAGTGACTCTATAAAAGCTGTAAAGTATAGCTTCTGTGACAATAATAATCAATTAGAGTTTTATTGCTGAAGGTCATGACTTTTAAATCTCCCATGGGAGTGTTGTTCCCTCTCTCAGCTGTTGAATGAAACCTCGATGCTGCAATAGGAAGAGTTTCACACTTTTCACCAGGGTTACTAAAACGTCCAAGAAAATAAGTTTCACCAAAAGATGAAACCCTTGGCCTCTTTTTTTTAGAGATCAAATCACAAAGTGACATGTCTACAATAAATGCCCGAGGTACTACAAGGTTTATTTGGATTGACCTGGTAATAAGATAAAAGGTCCCAGAGAATGCAGCATACATTTAAAAATAAAAATTGCACACAGCAGAAAGAATGCAGTTACAATCCAAAACATATAGCAAACATATAACAGACATTTTGGTATTAGTGAAGGTATTAGTTGTTAAAAGTCAAGGTGAACCTAATTGAAATTAGTTATTTTGTCACAATTTGGAACCGTTACTTGAAATTTATCATGTTTATAGGTTTATTCTCCCCTTATTTTTCACACAGACAGTAATTCCATCCAATAATAATAACAGAATCGCACAGTCATTACCCAGGTCAGACACTGTAAATAACATCAGACAGCCAAAAAGAAAATACTGTGGTCCGTACAAATTCTCTTCAATTAATCACATAGTAAATTAAAAGGAGATAAATTATTGTTTTTCTCTTTCCTCTCACTTTCTACTAAAAACTGGATGATAAAAGCCTTCAGTCTGGTGCTTTGGACTCAACTAGCCATTTTTTGAAGAACAACTTTGTTTACAGACTTCATAATTCATTTTATTTCTCTTTCTGTTGTTTTGTTTATTTATTTTGGATATTTAAAATGTCTTCCAGTTCCCGTGTTAAATGTTAATTGGAATTTAATGTTTATTGAACTTTGAAAATATGTTCTTGCATTATTGTACCATTAACATTACCGTAATTTCCGGACTATAAGCCGCGGCTTTTGTCACGCGCTTTCAACTTATCGCTTATACCAGGGGTGGCCAACCCTGGTCCTCGAGAGCCGGTGTCCTGCAACTCTTAGATATCTCCCTGGTCCAACACACTTGAATCCAATAGCTGAATCACCTCCTAAGTGCAGTCAAGTTCTCCAGAGTTCTGCTAATGACCTCATTATTTGACTCAGGTGTGTGGAAGTAGAGACACATCTAAAAGTTGCAGGAGACCGGCTCTCGAGGCCTGGAGTTGTCCACCCCTGCGATAGGCAAAGGGTTAGATGGATGGTTGGGTTATTATGGAACTGTGCAC
>CAEGAG010196219.1:0-18091 GCA_903067065.1 Brachyrhaphis terrabensis
CTACCCCATATGATCATTTTCTCCAAATATCAGATTTTTCCTGCAACTACAACTTAATTTGAGCCTGAGAGGGTTAAAAGGAGCTGGAACTTTTGTTTTTCCACTGAAAGTTCTGGTTTGCACAGTAAATGCTGTGTGGGTGAAATTTTATGAATGATACTCTGATGTCCCGTTCTCTTGAAGGCAGCACAGAGCTGCAGCACCGGAAACTGACAGAAACACTGATTGGAAGAAGAGCTATGATTATATAGTTGCAGTTCTACCCATGTTTTAATGTTGCAGAGCAGAATTTTTTTTCAAATAGTTCAAAGTTTAAACTGGCATTGTTGTACATCTTTTATCTTGTCATTTTGTATATTTAACAACTAGAAAATGGCACAAAACAAGAATATTTTTTCCACTCTGATTGGCTACTGATAGGCCTGCTGATTTTAAGTTGAATGTCCATTCATTGCATTTTTCTTATACGCCTGTAAAAATAATTTCTATTTGCATTGCTTTTTTGCTCTCTGGGAAATAATTTTTGACAATAACTCCAGAAACAACCATAAAAATCAAAACATCAACAATAGTGATAGTAATATTAATAATAACATAATATTCAGTGAAAAGTAGCCAACAAATTATTTGATGGGGGGCATTGAGGGACCTGGATAATGGATACAGGGGTGCTGGCCCAAAAAAGGTTGAGAAACACTGACTTAGAATAACACCATAGCCACCTCAAAACAGGGTGGTGGTGGCATCATGCTCAGGGGTCATTTTTGAAGAGATGGAAATTAGATTTCTGCTCAAGGAATAGCGTCACATTTGATCCCACACCTCTCGGAACCCATCATGGTTGGACCAAAGTTTGCTGAAAAACCGACTTCTGGAAGTTGAGCAGAGCTGTTTTCCACATAAATGAACGCACTCACATAATTCAGTCCAATCACACAATAGGTTCGCATTCAGAGAGGACGGATAAGAAGAGGTGGACGACACAAGTCTGAGAACTAAAGGAAGTGATTTTTGTCACGCAGCTGTGACCTTGGGAACCAATTCCATCACTTCGGCTCAACCATGTAGGTGTCTGCGAGAAATGTGAAGAAGAAGAGAGGTTTCTATTTTCTAGGTTGACAATAAGTCAGAGTTTACCTTAAAAAATCATCAAGAGAATCACTTTAAAAGAGAAGAAGTCAGAAAATCTGTGGGAATGTCCTCATAATCTGATAAATTTGAAAAGGTTTTGCAAGGTAGAGTAAATATTGCCAAGTCACAATAAAACATCTGAGATAGATGGACAGATGCTGTTAATAGACCCTTACTGAGGAACACTGAGCTCTAAAACTGGATGAAAAGTGTTTGCATGAACCAAGCTGTTGCACTTTAAAATTATTTTATGTTTCCTCCCAGCATATTGTTTTAGTAAGTAAAATTTTACTTATATATCACATTTAACAGGTAAAATCAGAAAGTGCTTCACAAAATACACAGGAAACGCACATCAAACATAAGATCATAAGATTTTTAGCTTCTTTAGACAATAATCAATGGAATCGACACAACGTAAAAACAGAGAGAGAAATCCACAATTTTATTTACTCACTAACAAATTGCATTTGGTTTTGTTTTTTTCAAGTTGGTTTGTGCATGAGAGTGACAAAGACTGAAATCAAGCGCTTTCCATTTTTCCTCAAGTTTTAAAGGGAGGGGGACATAGGCCTACTGTTTTAGATCCAATGTCCTTCGTGAAAGAACATAGCAGCGTCAAACTTTGATTTTTTTTTCAGCTCGTAAAAAATCTCAGACGTGTCTTGACGCGATGTACGTTTTTCTTTAGCAGCACATCGCAGGGCGGACAGAGAACAGGGATTACGGGGTTCCAACTCTCGTCAGCTTGTTGGCATTGGGTTCCCCGCCAGCGCCCTGCAGCCCCCGCGGCCTTGTTTGTGTTTGTGCCTTCCCTGTCCAGCGCGACGCCCGCACTGTTATTTTCTCTGGCCGGTGCTTTGCGGTCGGCGGAACCATGTGTGCTCTGAAGAAATGAACACGGAAAGAGCCGTGCAGTAAACGCTCTGCTGCGCTGTGTGCGCACCAGATGGAACAGGATGAAAAGTCACGGAAGCAGTTTAAAAAAGGGGGACGGCAAGGAAGAAAAGACTGACCATTTTACAAGGCAGTCTGGATGCTCAGGCCATATATTTTATAGTGTATGTGTTAACTCATTATTACAGCAGAGTTTGGTTATGAAGGCACTGATCTGTGTCCACAAACACATGCTGTCAAATACACGAAGAGCCTCATTCAGCCTCTTCTGGAACCTCTGCAGGCACATTTGTGCTAAAACCACACTCCTTCCTGTGCAGTTGCCATGGAAGACGAGCACAGGTGCCAGTGCAGGTGCAATGTTTGTCTACAAGCGGCAAAATGAAAAGAGATATATTTCTAGTTTGTTGCATAATTAAAAAAATGCGGCTAGCATATCAAAGGCAGTTTTATATGACACTTTATAAATATAATGCCTGGGAAGGCAAGAAGGCGTCTTTTCATGTTTATTCTTCTACTGGCTTCATCTCAAATCCTGTGAACAATAACCTACTTTGACGTCAGAGAGGGGAAAAAATAGAAAGTCCAATAATTTATTTTTGTGATTTATGGGTATTTATGGGTATATTTCCAGCTTCATTATGCTTCTGTTGCTGGGTCTCTAAGTGGCTCTGCTTGTTCTCTCTTACTCACTTATTCTATTAGCTCAGTCAAGAAACCCAACAACAGTCTCAAACAGAAACTGGTTCATCCCAAGATGAGACACCTCAACACAAGTTCTGTGGAAAGGTACATTCAGTCCAGCTCAGACCTGTACATTGGACAAACTAAACAGAAGTGGATGACTCAAGAATGAACAACAAAAACATCGGGTCAACAGTCGGCGGCTGTCAAAGACAAGGGAGACGGCGGTATTCACATTTTGAACAGACATCACAGGTGGTTTGGGAGAGAAGTCAATCAATCAATCAATCAATCAATCAATCAATCAATCAATCAATCAATCAATCAATCAATCAATCAATCAATCAATCTTATTTCTATGGCACATTTCTGCAAACATAAAAACATCATAAACAGATCATACAGTCACCAACTGTGAAACCAGTAACAGACATGACATTTTGTCAATTTGATGTGAATTGTCAATACACATCAAATATGTTCCATTTATTACGGTTCAAAAGCAACTTTGACCAGGTGGGTTTTAGTCTTGATTTAAAGGAACTCAGTGTTTCAACTGTTTTGCAGTTTTCTGGAAGCTTATTCTAGATTTGTAGTGCATAGAAGCCGAATGCTGCTTCTCCATTTTTGTGAAAGGAACCATCTATATTAGCTATGGAAAACCAGCACTAAACAAATGAGGTTTCATCTTTCTAACTCCTCCTCTGTAGCCTCGACTCATCTCCCCAAGAGGGTTCTTCAGCAGTCCTCACCTAGGGACATGTGACCAAAATAACTAACATGGTATCATTTGGGACATGTTGGAATCATCAAGCAGCAACAACTCAGACACTAAGCCGAACAAAGGGTACCGCCAGTGACTCATATGTCTGAATTGGACCTTTAATGTCCCAAATGATGTGGTTGTTCAGAGTACAATTTGTAAGCCTGTTACTTTCAACCATGTTCAGAACTGAAGAACCCTTTTGGACGAGAGGCGAAACATCTTACAAAGAAAATAATACAGCTGCCCTTACGCATTTAGGATTTAACAAAACAAAAAGTCAATAAACTTCAAAGTGCATGTCAATTTGTGCTCTACCAAAGTGTTTGCTAAAATGCTTTTTTATCTGTGTTTTTACAACAGGTTGTGATTGAGCAGAAGACAAACTCCTCTCCACAGGAACATGTTGCTGTGGTCAGTATGGAGTGTGATGTTGCTTCTGGCAGCAGTAGAAGCTGTGGAGAATGAAGATGTCCGAGCCGGTACTGATGAAGTTGTTACACTGTACTTTTCAAGAAATAGACACACTGGACTACTAAAGCAGTATGACATGAAGGAAGCTTTGAATTGATTCGGAAGTTTTTTTTTGCATGTATTTCTGTGTGTGCCCAGGGTGCAGCACAGCTGTAAATGACCTGGTGTACATTGTTGATGGTTCTTGGAGTGTCGGCCCGGATGACTTTGAAACCGCCAAGCTATGGCTCATCAACATCAGCAGCCAGTTTGACATCAGCCTTCATTATACGCAGGTAACACAAACGTGAAAAGTACTTTTACTTTTCACGTTGGTAAAAATCTGGAATTCTAAGTGTCATATTCTTAACATCAACCAGTGGAGACCATATAATTCGACTACTATGAGAATTTACAAAGACAAATCATGGTGTATGATACTTCTTCCCAACTCCACGTGTTTCTGCTGTAGGTGGCCGTGGTCCAGTACAGTGACACACCCCGACTGGAAATACCGCTGGGGACGCACCATAGTGGAGTACAGCTCATCCAGGCCATACACAACATCAACTACCTGGGAGGAAATACGCAGGTAAAACAGCAGGGGGTGTCTTTTACTTCAAATATTGAAAAAAATTATTAAAATTAAACCTTTGATTTGAGCTTATTGATGCAGTTTGGGAAAAGGTAAACTTTCTCTAAGCCATTCACTAAAATGTGAAAAACAAGAGAACATGGCTTTCAAGTAAAGCAGCTGTGCAAGAATCTTCACACACTCCATAAATGGCTACAGAAAATAGTTAATACCTAAATCTGGGGTCTACAGTTTAAAGGAACTTGAACTGCAACAAATAAGGACATCTGAGGACTAAAGCTATGGAGATTTAAGGTAAAAAAACCCAACAAACTTTCAAAGCATGCACTAAAGCCCGTTCTCCGTTGTGAAGTCTGACTCTAGTTAGTCAATGTTTGGTTTGGTTCTAGCAAAGTTGAACGTGTCACCATTGGTATTGTGTTCCTCGTTATGTGGGAGTAAATATAAAGGTAGAGGGGGAATGTGGGAACATTTTGTATCCTAATGTGGCCAGCAGTTTCTCTGAAATTTCTTCGTGTATTTGTTCGCTGTGGTTTGCTACGTTCAGTGGATGCTGTGCTCTTCCCCCACAATTGATGAAAAAGCTTGGACCTCAAGGTTTGACCAGGAACCAGATTCAAAATGGTGGGGTGAGATGTTGTTGACGTAAATCCACAGGCCAATCAATGAGTCAAGTCTGCTGTCAATCAAATCTTTTATGTGCAATTCCCAGCTAGTACCGACTTGTACAAAGTGGTTCCAAAAAAACGGGGAGGAACCGCACAGGTTCTGCAAATGAAGATGAATCTGGGGAAGTTTAAGCCACCAGCATGGAGAAGGGGCTTTAGAGAACTGCTGCAAAGTGTGCCCACTTGGGGATCATCAGGTCTCCATAACAACCATTCAAAGCAATCAACATGCCACCCAAAATTTAGGAAGCAATTTGTCTCCAATCCTAACAAATGTGAACATGTGGCGTTTGCTAAATTACTGTTCAGTTACTTGAATTTAACTGAGCATTTCAGCAGAGAAAGAGTATTGGAACCACATTGGACAGCATGGAGTCTTTGCCTATTTGAAATTCCACATCATTCTTTTATTACTCATTAAAGTATTTTAAAGAGGCAGTAACATGTAAAATTAACTTTTTTTGAGCTTCACATCATGTTATAATATTGTTCCCTCGTTAAAAACGTACCTGGAGTGTTGCCTTGGTTCTTTCATGCATGTTTGAGAAGTCTTTAAAACTCCATGGCAACCATTCAGCTGGACTAAACAACTAAGGGAACCTTGCCGCCCCCCCACCCCCTTGGTGATGAAGCTCCTTCTTGGAGATGCAGTTTCCAAGCTTTCAAGCTTCCGCCTCACAGAGCAGCCCTCCCAGGAGGCTCGCCCACTCAGCTCCTTCAGACTAGCCAGCAGCAATTAGCAAACACCCGCAGAGCTCACTACTTGAGCTACTTCTCAGAGCAATGCTGGTAAAAGCATTGTAAAAGTTTTAATAGTGGAGCCATGTTGTGATGACTTTCTGGAGGCAGAGTTTCTTAAAGAGACAGAGGCCCAATTTTAGGTCAAATGTCTTCTCATATGTATCATATTTGATATCTGTAGTATTTTTATAACAACAACATAATTAAGTCACATAGTTACTTAATTAACTATGTTAGTAACATAGTTACTTAATTATGTGGTAAAATGACACTAAGTGTCTAGAATATACACAATACTGCCCCTTTAACAAAAACGTTTTTATTGTAAGTAAACACATTAATAGAACCCTACCCACTGGACCTGACCAGAATAGAGTAAAAACAGCAGGACAATTTAAATAAAGATTTTATGGCTAATGCCACCAACAGAAAATTGGTCATCATTGAGCTGAGCAAAAATCCCCACCTTCTTCCATGGACTTTAGCAAACGTCCCTAAAGGATTTGAGAGATTGTACAAGGTGGAATAGTTAAAGACCCTTTTCTCTGTGTGCTGCAACAATATGAAATTTGTAGATTATGAATAGCATGAGAGTCAATAATTGTAGCACAAGTGAAAAAAAAAAACAACAACAAAAAACTCAACAATTATTTGCAAATGTGTAATGGAATAAATGCCCAAAATTTAGAGGCTGGGTTTGACACTGTGTTACTGGAAGCCCTCTTTAACAGTGGCAAAATTACAATGAAGAAAAGAAACTAGACAATACAAAAATATATAGCCTTTTTTTTTTATTGTCAACCAATACCAGAAAATGCTGCTCATTTATTTTATCTGTTTCTTCTACTGTAAAAACAAGTCAAACAAACAAACAAAGCAAAGTGTTGTAGCCACTTTGTTCCAGGAGAAACAGACATCAAAACACAAAATTTCCACTGAAGTAGGCAACTTAAGATTTTGCTAAATAAAACAAAATCAACAAAGCCATGACAGGACATCAGATGGGATATTAAATCAAAGGGTTTGAAGCTGAAATCACTCACATGAAATGAGCTGAAGGAAGAAGAAACAAATGAAGAGCTGCACAACAAATGAGCCCTACAAGGTCTCAGAGACAGAAGGCAGCGAACACATTTTATCCTGACTTCAATGGATGTGACAGTGAAGAATATTACATGATATTACTGTCCATCCATGCAGGGGTCAAAGGGTGACTGCTGCCTGTTTCCAGCGCTCACTGAGTGAGACGCAGGGTAGACCCTGGACAGTTTGACATTCTCACTTAGAACAATATAAAATCTTTTTTTCTTGTCGTCTTTACTACTTTTAAGTCCTAAATCTAAAGACTTGGGCTGGTTGTGGAAACAAATATTCCATACATACAGGAGTTTGTGCTGCAGTGTTCCTAAGTAAACCAAAAAACAAAGAGAAAAGTAAAAAGGGTTTTTTAACAGACATCCTATAAATGGACAAATATGATTTTAAGCTCAGTAAATAATATTTACTGAGCTTAAATATGATTTAAGCTCAGTAGTTTTTATTTTTTATTTATTTCACACAGTATAATGTGAAATAAATTGCAAAACAATTAAATACTGGAAAAAAATCTCAAAAGAAAATGTTTCAGGTTTTCATATCTTTGTTGTAACTTTAACAATCCAAAAAATTTGCAGCCATGAGCAGTTCCAGAGCAATTTCGGGAGCGATGGGGAACTCTGGTATTTCTGTGGAACTGTTGGTATACTGGACCTTGTAGGTGAAATACATGCAGACCTTGGACAGGACGTGGGACGGGATCTCCCTGATCCCGTTCCATGTTCTAGTCTGCTGACAGATTAGTGAAACAGAAAATCAATGCCTGAGGTACAAAACACACCCCTTGATTTAATTTTACATTGTACCACAAATTTTTTTGAGTTTTATGTGACAAACCAACTCAAGGTAGTACATAAGTTTTTACAATGTTTGAGATTTAAACACCTTACAGCAAGGTGTGTATTTGTATACAGTCTGTATTCTACAACAAACATAATATTATAATGAATTGGGAATATTGTACTGTTTGATAACTAGGATCAATTGGAAATTATTTTTCTGCAATGTGCCTTTTGTTGTGAATTGGCACTATATAAATAAACTGAGTTGCATTTAAGCTGAATTTAAATTACACACAGATGGAACCAGATTACTAATAAGGTGACTTTCTAAGGACAATGACACTATCCTTTTAATGTACGGGTATCATAATTAAAAGCACCCCACACATTTAATATTTTTATACACAAAAAACTGAAAACCACAAATGAGCTCAATGCCATATCAACTTTATGCGCCACTTTTTCTTACTGTATTACATAAAATGTTAGTATTTTAGTAATATAAATTGGGTATACAGTAAAGTTGTAATGAAAAAGTTCAGGTGGAACTGGATTAAACACATTTCTGGTATTTTATTTATTTTTTTTGCATTTTATTGGTAAACTAAGTTGCTTTAACAGTATTTTCTGATTGTTTCTGCAGACTGGCAGGGCCATCAAGTTTGCAGTGGACCACGTGTTCTCTGCCTCCCAGCGGGTCAGCCAGGTCAAGAACCGTATAGCGGTGGTCGTCACAGATGGAAAATCTCAAGATGATGTGGTAAATGCAGTCCTACCTCCTTTTATGGACGTATTAAATGACTTGGAAAATTATCTGAAGTGGTTCTCGTCATCGTTTTTACATTTTCTCCCTCAGGTGGATGCAAGCATGGAGGCTCGAGCTCAGGGTATTACGGTGTTTGCAGTGGGAGTTGGCAGTGAGATCACCACCTCTGAACTGATTTCTATTGCCAATAAGCCGTCATCTACATATGTCCTGTATGCCCAAGATTACACCAACATCGACCGGATCCGAGACTCAATGGAGCAGAAACTATGTGAAGGTCAGCAAATTAAGTTATTTGAAGTGCATTGCTTTATTAATAGTATGTTATTGGTCTTTATGATATTCAGATTTGTAAGAGTTAAGGGCATTTTTTCAAGCAGCATCAAAATTTCAGTGTAAACATGTATGCTCTGTATTTTACTTTATTTAATATTTTCCCTCTGCTTGAAGGAACACTCTTTTGTCAAGATGACAATCCAGAATAAAAAAATGTAATACTCATTTCAGGGCAGTAGGTGGCAACAATGTTAAAATATAACTGTCAAACATCTATTGGTTGTATTAAATATCAAAAAATAACTGGAAGCCAAATGTAACTTGTTTAGTATTAAACATTATTTAGTAACAAATGTAGACCAATGTCTAATGCCAACAAGATGAGGAAACTATGCACAAGGCCAGGTTAAGAATACTTCTTATTTCAATTACGAGAATAAAGCTTTACAACAGTAAAGTCAAAATGCTTTGAGAATAAGGTTGTAATGATATTATTTATTCAATTTGTCTATTTAGCTCTAAACTAAATCAAAGCAAATCTATAAAACTCTATCATGGTGATGGATAGCCATGTCCTTCACTATAATGTTAACAAGCTAATTTGACAAGTTGAAGTTGCATGTTTTTTTAAAAACATTTCCTCGGCTATAAATAATTTATTATTGTAGAAATGGTGTCATGCTAACTAGCTAGCAGATACTAGCTAATCAATTCACATTTTGCTCTATTGAGCCCTTAGTTAAACCAAAACAAATCTATAAAACTGTACCATGCTGAACAGCCATGCCCTTCAGTACAATGTTAAGCAAGCAAATTTGTCAAGTTTAAGTTGCATGTTTTTATTCTACTCTCGGCTACAACTAAGTTCTTATTGTAGAAATGGTGAGAACTCTACTCTTGTCATGCTAACTAGCTAGCACATACTAGCTAGCCTTTCAAATAGACAACATGCTTGTGGTTGTAACTATTTCAATTTTTCCCACTTATGAATAACCTGTCTCTTCAGAATCGGTTTGCCCCACAAGGATCCCAGTGGCCTCTCGTGATGAGAAGGGCTTTGAACTGATGTTGGGCATGAACATTCAGAAGAAGGCCAAGAAGATTTCTGGCTCCCTTGCTTCAGAGGCAGCCTACGCTCTGACTTCCTCCACAGACGTTACCGAGAACACCAGGTATCAAGACGTCTAAATCACCTTTTTATTTAATCAGTCATGTAACAATTTAATTATCTTTAACCCATTTCTCCATAGAGAAATTTTCCCAGAAGGTCTTCCGCCTTCGTACGTATTTGTGGCCACTCTACGTTTGAAGGGGAACTCTAGCCAGTCGATCTTTGACCTTTGGAGGGTTTTGTCCAAGAGTAAGGACATCCAGGCTGCGGTGACACTCAATGGAAAAGATCAGTCTGTCATCTTCACCACCACCAGTGTGACAGAAGTAGAGCAAAAAGCCATCTTTAGAAAAGGCTTCAAGGTAGGTATAAAGAGCATATTACATGAGCACTTTGAATTAAGTCAGGAAGAATGGATGGATATGAATGTTATTTTGAAAACAATTTAGTAATCTATATTTAAACGACTTGGTTGTAGATTCTCCAGATGTTGCTGATACCATAAATTAGTTAAACAGAGCAATAGTCTGAGTAGGTGGTTCACAATTGATTTTTTCCAAGTCCACATCATGTCTTTAAAGACTGAAATAAATATTTTCTAATGAAATCCACACCATCTAGTTCACTTCCAACCTTTGACTGTCATCCTCAGGCCTTAATTACCTCATGAACCTTTAATAATGAGCTTTTGATCTTTGTTAACAATACTCTTTTAATCATTTAATATTTATTTAACCAGATGACAATCCAGAATTAATAATCAAATAGATTATTAATTCTATTTAAATATTGTTCAAAAGCAATATTTGTCTTTTTCAGAGTCAGATTTACAAAGATGTGGGCCCCTGAGCAGGGGCCAGTTTTGGTGCTCTACTCTGTAAGAAAAAATTATTTTACTAATGCAAATTACAAAACATTAGTTGGTATTCTTATACATAAGGTATGGAGTGATGGATGATAATTTGAATTCTTCTCCAAGCCAATAACTCCATATTGTTCCCAAAGAAATTGACTATAACATCATCATTACTTCCAAATACTTGAACATTGCTTATATTCACAAAATATTAATATAATCGTTATAAAGTACATTGTTTGCAAAACACACATTCATTTAAAAAAAAAAAAAGTCTGTTTTTATCTTCAAATACTAAAAATACATCCAAATTGTACCATTCTTGCTGGGGGTTTAACTTGGTCGCTAACACTTTAAGGATTAATTTTAATGCAGAAATCAAATGATTGTCTTTCTGACTTCCAACATTTTTTAAAGAGAAAATGTATGAGCAAGTCTAGTAAGGAGGTCTAAGAGCTGCCTGCACAACATCAGATATTCGAAATCTTCAGAAAAATCTCTTCCAGCTGTGCTCAGTTTGTTTGGGGAGTTAAACACCATCCCTTCGACAAAACCTTGGAAGTTTTATCAGATCCAAAACTTACGCTGACTCAGCAATTTAAGCTCCTGAGGGGGGAGAGAAACACCACGCACTATACAGCCAAAAAATTTTGTTTGTTTTCCCTCACACGTACAAATATAAGTGACATCCCATTATTAACACCTCCTCTCATCGCAGCTGTAACAGCTCCAATATTTCCGGTAAAGTTTTCCACAAAGTTTTTACAGGTGTTTTGACAGGAAGTTTTGGCCGTTCTTCCAGAAACACGGTTTCAAGGTCAGACACTGATGTTGGTCAGAAAGACCTGGTGGCTTGCAGTCTCTGCTCTAATTTACTTCAAAGGTGCTCTATCTGGTTGATGTCAGAAACTGACGGAAGTCTCTTGGTATGTTGAAGCATTAGAATGGTAGTGCCCAAAGTTGGTCCTGGAGGGCCGACATCCTGCATGTTTTAGTTCTCTCCCTGGTTTAGCACACCTGGATCCAGTGATGGCTCATTAGAAGGCCTAAGAAGAACACTGACATGCTGAAAAGGTTGTTACTACCACCAGGGAGAGAACTAAAACGTGCAGGATGCTGGCCCTCGAGGACCCACTTTTGGCACCACTGTATTAGAACTTTCATGTGACTAAGTGACCAAGCCCAACTCCTTAGAAAAAAAAAAACTGCAACCCCACATCATGATTCTTTTTACACCACGCTTTGCCTTTGACACAATGCAGTCTGTTAAGTATTGTCCACCTGTTTTCTGCTAAACCCAGACTGACTCTTGGAAAACCAGACAGAAGCATGGTTAGACATTGTTCTGAAGTCCAGTAGCCATATATTTTACAGCACTATATCAGGCGCTTTAGTTAGTGGTGTAATGCTTGGATGCAGCTACTTGGCCATGGAAACTCATTCCATGAAGCTATCTACCCATGCTAATTTATTTCAAGTTTTGATGTCAGTAGCTAAGACTGCAAAAAGATGGTGACACAGTTGCTGTGATTAATTTCTGTTAGCCTGGGTGGACTTTGCCCCTCCTTCGAGACGAAGCTCCTCCACTGAGCCTCAGTTTCCAAGCTTCAACCTCACAGAGCAGCGCTTCTTTACTCAGCTTCTTCAGACTAGCCAACATCAATTAGCAAAGACCTGGTGGAACTGCACATCTACTGAGTTAATTATAGGAGCTACTTAGAGCGATGTTGATAAAAACATTGCTAATGGATTAATAGAGGAGCCATGTTGTGATGACTTGCTGTATGCAGGAGTTTCTTAAAGCAACAGAGGCCCAATTTCAAAGCGTTAGATTACATAATCAAATTTCTTTTAAGTCATGTTTAATATGTATGGCATTTCTGTAACTGAAGGGAACATATATACTTGATTGTGCTATAGAATTACACTTTGTGACTGGAAAACGCGTAATACTGCCCCTTTAAATCTCAAGAGGTAGCACAAGAGACAAATTCACAAAGCACAAAAGGTGTGTTTGTCTAAAACGGCTCTGCAGAAGCTAATGTGCTGCTCTACTGTCCAAAAAAACATGTTGTGTCAGAAAGCGGTTTCTCCAAAGTTCAGTCTTCCTTCCTTGTACCTGCTATAAACAAGCCTCCCTGCTGCGACTTCCAGAGAGGTAAACATAGCAGTTAAAATAGCAGTTATTTACACACGGTGCGCTGCTATTTTCAATCCTCCGTTAAACCGGTGAAGATGGGATGTGACAGCAGCCGGGAAGATGCTTAAAGAAAATGTTTCGTCTTCTGGACCACTTGCGCAGTGGAAAGAGGTCTGCGGCTGTGCAGCAGTTGTAGAGTGACTCTGTTTGTGAAAGGCCTGCTGGAGGTTGATTTTTCCGTCCCAGCACTCCTATACCTCAGAGTGAGGTGAGGAACAGGGTGGCACTTATAAGCTGTTTGTATTTTCTCATGTTGGATCTAATTTTGTTTTTGTGAGACACAATGGGGAAGCCTGTCATTAGTCACTGTGGAAATGGTGGCTTATAATCCAAGCGAAACAACAGAGACTCTGTTTCTTCCTTCCTCTCTGCATTTTAAAAATGGTTTGTGATGGAAAAAGGAAGAACTTTTCCGCTCCTAATGGCTCACTATTTGCGGATCATTTTGGGAATACATGTTTGTGGATTTGTGAGCAAAATTACATGAGATGAAACCCATGTGCACACATGTAAAACAGCCAACAGACAGACAGCCAACGGAAGGCTGAGAGAAAGAAAAATGAACACAAACCAAAGTGTTTCCACATTCGACTTTGTTAATGAGCAGATGGTCGCACAAAGCTGCGTTTCAGCTGCTTGATTTATACACCTTTAATGCACCATTAGGGATAATCTTGAAATAATGGCGGTATTGGTCTGACTCCTATTCTTTCACAGACGCTGTATGATGGGAAATGGCATCAGCTGAAGATTCTGGTGAGCCCTCAGCATGTCGTCAGTTTTCTCGATGACGAACTGATCCAAGAGACCACGCTGAAGCCCGTAGAGCCTATTTACATCAACGGAAAGACGCAGATCGCTAAGAAGCGGGGGTCACAGGTCACTGTGCCGGTATGCGACAATTTCTTATTAACTTTAAAGCCCAGGCCCTTTCTGTTGGGCCTTGGTTGGACTTTGTGCGGACCCCAACTGTTTCAAAATTGCGTCAAAAGTGATTTGACCCATCCGGCACAGCTGCTTCAAGAAGACGGAAAGTTTTTATTTGTTATCAGGGTCATTATTCCTGACATCATTTTCTTACATTCAGTATTCTTCGTTTTACAACCAAACTTTTATAGTAAGTAGAACAACATTTGACCAAAGTTTTTAGTGGGAAAAAAAATTCTCAAACTTGGCAGTTTGAGACCCAAGTACTATTTGGGTCACTTTCTAAATGCCTTTTTATTAATACAGCAAACGTGCAAAATCCTTTCTAATTTTTGGATTTGCAATTAAAAAAAACAAAACACAATTTTCTACCAATAATCCTTTTGACTGATTTTGGCCCACTTGACAAAAAGTTTACAGAGATTTCATGAGCCATTGTATTTATGGTTTGGGTTTTGTGTGGTTTTCATTCCCATTTTATTTATTGTTTTTGGTCGTTGTGTTGTATCCTGGATATTTAGTTTTCTTTAAAAAGTTTAAGTTTGTTGGTGTCTGAGAGGCTGAACTTACAGTATTACGAAATTATCAATATAATACTTGAAAATGATCTCAAAACAACAATGCTATTGTTTATTTCTGGGACTATTTAATGTCCAGCAACATTTGTTATTGTGACAGGTCTAAGCATGTATCATTTTTATTTAGTGTTCGTCCGTCCAGTCATTTGGCTCGGTCTGGTTTTCTCTGAGTGTTTCTCCTGCTTTGCTGGTCCAGGTGGAGATCCAGAAGTTGCGTCTGTACTGTGATCCTCACCAGAGCGAGAGAGAAACTGCTTGTGAAATCTACTCTGTGGTGAGCTGTTTGCCATTTTCATCCCTCAAATATATGAAAGTTGCACACAGGAAGTTTGAATATATAAATGCGTGTGTTTTTCTCTTTTTCTTTTATCCTCAGGATGATGAAAGGGTAAGGCAGATTTTTTTTCCCCTTTCCTCATGCATTTTAATTGGGCTTTTCTTCATAACTGAGCACCACTGAGACTTGGATGTCGCTACGGTGACATCACTTATTGGTTTGTTGACTTCTGTTCTGAAGCCTCGAATTTCCATTTTGGTCATTTAAGTCTTGGTTTCTGCACATATTTGGAAAAATATGTGGTACAGTTAAGAACAAATTTTCTATTTGACCCAGTATATTCATATAAATGTATTTCAGGACTGCTTTTAATAGAATCACATAACAGAAGTAGACTGTGCTTAACTTCTTGTACAGTTTTGCAGGTCAGAGCTGTTGTTTATGAAATCAAAGGAGACTTAGCAGCACAAAACTGGTGTGACATATATGCTGCTGGAGGCATTGATACTTTTTAAATGAATACTAAGAAAGCTTTAGGATAAAACGTCTCCACTGCAAAAATCACAAGGAAAAGTAAGAGCAAGTAAAAATGAAAATCTACTTTGTTTCTGAGCATCACAGTTGCTGTGGTTAATGTCTGCTATAACCACTTAGTTAATTGTGTTTTAGTGGTCAGAACATTAGAATTCAGTGATTTGAACAGGTGAGAAAGGTCAACGTAAGGCCAAAGTAAAAATCTATATTTCTGAACTTCTCATCGTGTTATAATGTTATCCTGTCATATAAAACATACCTGGTCTCGTGTCTTGATTCTCTTATGCATGTATGAGAAATCCTTTAGTTTCCCATGGCAACCATTCAGCCGTGCTAAACACCTGGGTGAACCTTAGCTCTGTTTTCGAGACGAAGCTCCTCCTCTGAGCTGCAGTTTCCAAGCTTCCACCTCACAGAGCAGCGCTTCTCCACTCAGCTCCTTCAGACTAGCCAGCAGCAACTAGCAAACACCTGCTGGAACTGCACATCTGCTGAACTTATTATAGGAGCTACTTCTCAGAGCGACACTGGTAAAAACATTGTTGAAGTGTTAATGGAGAAGCCAGGTTGTGATAACTTCCTGGAAGCAGAGTTTCTTAAAGAGACAGAGACCCGATTTCATAGCTTACGGAGTCAAAGTTCTTTTTAGTCTTGTTTAATATATACAGCTCTGGAAGAGATCACTTAAAATGATCAGTTTGAACTGAGTTTACTTTTAATAGGTATATATTTGAGTAATATGATCATCGTTCATTTTATTCTATGAACTACTTACAACATGTCTCAGAAATTCCAAGCAAAAATGTAGTATTTATTTGAAGAAAATGAGAAATGGTCAAAATAACGAAAACAATGCAGTGCTTTCGGCCCTCTAATAATGCAAAGAAAATAAGTTTATATTTATTTAGAAACAACAATACTATTGTTTGAACTCAGGAAGAGTTCAGAAATCAATAGTTGGTGGAATAACCAGGAGGTTTTTAGTGGGGTTCAGTGCAGCAGGCTCTTTATGATTTCCAAAGCTCTATAACATTTCTATAACTGAAGGTAACACATATATTTAATTGTGCTATACAATTACATTATGTGAGTGGAATACACATAATACTGCCCCTTCAAATCTCAAGTGGAGGAGCAAGAGACAAATTCACAAAGTAAAAAAGCATCAACGATTTTTAAAACAGAAAAAAAATTGCTGAAAATAAGTAGAAGATACAGTATACAAATCTAATGTAGACAAAACAAAAAGGAGAACTATCACAATCATTTGGAGTAGCACAAAAATGACATCCAGAAACCACGGGAAGTGCTCAATAGTTCAATTTAAAAACATGCAGTAATAGGAACTTTTTCCAATTCTACTGATGATGCTTTATGTATAGCAAAGTGAAGTTATAAGCTTTTTTCTGCACTTTGTGTTCTTGCCATTGGCAGGAATGTTTATCTATTTCTGTACTAGTTTTTTTCTTTTTCTTTTTTGACTTGCACACAGAAAAGTTTAAATAAATGAACAAAAAATAAAATGAATCCTATTTTAATTGTGGGAAAAGGTGAGTGCGCTGCCTTTAAATCTAGGATTTTTGTATTATCACTCAACAGAACGGCACTATTGAATAAATAATTAAAAGACCAAAATGGGTATTTACACTTGTGAAATATGATGATTAAAAACTTTCATCAAATTTCCAACAAAGACATTTCAAGAGCAGAGTCTTAGAATGCTTAGCTGCTGAAATGCGGTTGATTTGTCTGAACGTTTCCTTGTCCTCCAGTGTCCGCTGAATCGAACAGCCACCGTGGAACAAGAAGAAGAAGACTGCAACTGTGCACTCGGCCCACCAGGGCAGCGTGGCCCACCGGGACGCATGGTAAAACAAAAACAAATACAGAGGCGCTTGATGAATGACCTCACATTTACCCTTCTAACGAAATCAAATGTGTGTGTGTGCGTGTGTAGGCTGTATAAACAAAGAGATCAGGCTCTGACAGTGCTGTTTCTTTTCCACTTTTTTGATTAAACAATTATAGTCTCCCCACATCATATATTATATATGGTGGATGCTAATTTTCTGTTGTGTGCTGTATGAAAACGGGCAAAAAAAACACACAAAAAAACCCACAGCACATGAAAACCAGGAAACAGGGAAATGTACAATGGCTGTTGATGTGGCTTCAGCGCATCATGCAACAAAAATAAAAGTAAACATATCAAGGCATTCTTTTGCTTTCCACTAATGATCTGTGATGAGGTTCTGTTGTAATGAGCCTCTTCTGATGATTCTTTGTTCATTCAGTGAAAATGAGAGCGGCCCAAGCAGATGCCTCACACTTATTTGTACCTTTTTCAAACTTACAGCCAGAAACAGGCGGTTGAGGTTTCTCAGTTTTTATTTTCACTGTTTAATGTGTATATCCAAAAATAATGACATGCTATGAAAGCCCGTATGTTTTTGATGTGGCAATGGAAGTTATTGAAACAACTATATTCAACTATATTGGTAAAGAAATATGTATTTTCCAATATAGGGTTTCTTTACTGAACACACAATGTTGCTTTGATTGCTTTAGCACAGGGGTGTCAAACTCATTTTGGTTCAGGGGCCGCATACAGCTTAATCTGATCTCGAGGGGGCCACACAAGTAAACTCATTGCTAGATTAAATAGAACTAATAAAAGTGGACTTGTTGATTTTTAAATTAAACAAATTTCACTTTTACAAAATATATTATGAATAACCTGAGTTTAAAAAAAAAAAA